>CM053035.1:148144081-148399063 GCA_028564925.1 Lithobates sylvaticus | reverse complement strand
TTTGAATGCTTGCTGAATTGGGGTGATGGCTACTTCTTGATCTATAGGTGCTCCCACATAGTTCCACATATCTTATGTGGACTGCAGCAGCTTGGGCACATTGTGTACTTACATGCATACCCACAAAACATGTACAAAGCTGTGCATATAAGCATGCAGATTCCATTAGGTATATTGCAGTTTACCAATCCATAGATGGGCTGCCTACATTTGTTTTCTTTTTTTCAGGCTAAAAACATATTCAGCAAGTACAGAAAATACATGGTAACCTTGCCAAAAGTGCAGTGTTTATTGTCATTCACTTCCTATGAACTGAACTGAGATTGTACAATCAGATTGTATAGTGTGTGGTGAGCGTTACAGACTTCCAGGGGCACACTCCAAAGACATGCTGGTAGGTTAATTAGATCCTATCGATTAAAAATTGGCCAAATATGTGTATGTTGTATGTGTATGTGTTTGTAAGCGTGTCGGGACTTCACAGGGCAAGGACCGCACTATACCACAGATGGACACCAGTGGCAAAAAGCGCCCTAAGGCGATTCAGTTTGCATAGGTAGCGCTATACAAGTCATTCATTCATACATTCACTCCTGTTTTCAATACTACAGCTCTGCTCCACATAGGCTGTTATGTGATTGCTCAACTCCTGCACACTCTGCCAAATTAACGATCTATACAAGAAGAAGGTAAGGAGCAAAACTGTACATCAGCAGAGGAGAACCTGTCACCAGCAATATGCTATCACATAGGGGGCTATTGGTAGTCTATGTGATAGCAATATTTTTTTATTTTTAAAGCTATAAAATTAAAGTTAAAAAAAAAAAAAAGTAACCCCCCCCCCCCCCCCCCAGCATACATGCACATATTTAAATAAATGTGTGCATTGCAGACATCTATGTACAAAAAAATGATTGCTGTACACATATAAGGGATAGCCAAGCACGCTGTAGTAAGAGCAATAAATCTAGGGCCGGTATTTACTGTTAACTCTATACTGATGACCTTTAAGGTTTTTTTTAAAGCCTTGCCTATGAACAATTTAGAGTACATAAGTTTGCTGCGCACAATTGTAAGCCTTAGCATGTTGGGTAGCTATTTACATGAAGCAATCAAATTTTTTCATATTTTGCCCAAAAATTGGTTATATTATATTGTGTTTGTATGCACTGACATGACCTTTACTGTATTTTTTAATGAAAACATGCTTTGGATAAACAGTTGGGCTAATATCATGTGACATAACAAAAAGTGAAACTGCCACCACTTTATTTCCATGGATCCCTGTTTTCAGAAAATATATAATATTTGGGGGTTTTCACTAATAGCCAGACCTAAAATGTGCATTTTAACTTGCAAAAAAAAATAAAATAAAAGGATATAAGGTGGAATTGTAAGGATAAGGGTAGAATCTCCCTTGCCTCTGAAGTCTAATCCCTGCTCAGATTGCCCTCCAGAATCTACTTGACAGGTGATGAGGAAGTGAAGAAAAGCCTCCTCACCACCTGTTTTAACACCATTTTTGCAGATAAAGGCGCCACAACCGCTTGCTTCACCAGTGACTTGTGTAGCATTTGGCAGGCTTGCCACTGGCCAATCGCTGCAAATCAGGTCAAATGTAAACACCTGCCTATTGCAACTTAAGGGGGTGGGGGCAATTGGCGGGTGGCAAAAATGCATCTCAACCGGATGCTTTTGCCACCCTCTAACCACAAGTTTAAACAAGGCCTAAAAGTATAACACTCACACTTTAATGGGAGCTGTTACATTTATCATGGCTTTATCAATGTAATTCTCTGTATGAAATTCTATGTATAATTTAGTTAATTAGTCTAGATCACTTGCCTGACAAGGTACAGCAAGGACAATGTGTAATGTGCTGCAAAGATCAACATTCTAACAAAGCCATAATTGTTTCTGTATAAGACCAGTTAGGTGGAAGGTGACTGATTAAAACAATTGTTGGTTTGTCTCCTGGTTATCAAGCTGTTTTTTACACAATGTACAAATACACTCAAGCCGTACTGTAATCTTGGAAAGTACACAAAAGTTTGTTCTCAGTTTGCAGTTGAAAGGTGCAAGGGTTACACCCTTAAAGCTAAAGTTTAGTTAAGAAAAAACGAATTCTCTACAGATTTATTTACTGTACTTGCCTGCAGTGGCATCGCTAGGGGGTGGCTTTTGGGGCTATAGCCCCAAATCTGGGGCCCATAGCCCAGAGTCTCTTCAGGGGTCCCCAAGGGCAGGGGAGGCTCTCTGGGGATCCTGATGTAAGTAGGGGCTCTCTGGGGACTCTGATTTTAAGGGGGAGGCTCTCTGGGCACCCTGATTCAAGGGGGAGGCTCTCTGGCACCCTGATGCAAGGGGGAGGCTCTGGGAACCCTGATGCAAGGGGAGGCTCTCTGGGGACCCTGATGTAAGGAAGGGGGCTCTCTGGGGACCCTAATGTAAGGGGGGGCTCTCTGGGGACCCTAATGTAAGGGGGGGCTCTCTGGGGACCCTAATGTAAGGGGGGGCTCTCTGGGGACCCTGATGTAAGGGGGGGCTCTCTGGAGATATATACACACACACACACACGTATATTACTGTATATACATGTGTATGCCTGCCCAAGCATATGACTTTCTTTACTACACTGCTATAGGCTCTAGCCCCAGATCTTTTGTAGACCCTGCTTGCCTGTAATGAAGTGTGCAGGCTGCTTTATTCTGCAGAAACCTTCACCGCAGGGCTGCACTGTCCTCTTCCAGCTGCTAAACCTTTGGCTCTGTGGGGGTAAGCTTCAGGTCCCAAAGCTCAGCTGCACTAAATATGCTCCAACGAGGACATGCCCCCCTGCTTTGTCCTCCATTCAGAAAAGTTCATTCACTGATTACGCTGTAACACAATCTGTGTATATGGGAAAGAATCCTGTGATTGATTAGACTCTCCCCCATTCGCAGATCATGTTACAGATAGTGTAATCAGTGAAAGAACTTTTGTGTGTAGAGGCAGGAGCAGTGTGTCCCCATCAGATCATCTTTAGTGTAGCTGAGCCAGGAGCCTGAGTTTGGGTAGAATTGGTAAAGGTTAAAACCCCTGACAAGTTATTTTTCTCTCTCCGTGTACCATTGGGAAAGTTTACCTTTACTTCCTGTCCCATAAATGCAACAGGAAGTTAGAGAAAATCTTTCAAAGTGAGGGTAGATCCCTGTGATGAGAATGTGAACTAAGTACACTAAAAACTAGTGTGAGACAGGGCAGCTTTGTTGTTCGGAATTAATCACCATCCATAACATTTCTTTAGCAACAGTGACCCCCCCCCCCCTTCAGGGCATGGCTACATCATATAATATTAACAAACATTTAGCTGCATCCCAGAACATCCTCATCAGTCCCTTGAGAGGACACCATGGACCCTCTCAACCCTATTAACTAACATCAAAACAAAGCAGTGCGACCAAATAACCTATCACAGTCTGGGGTCAGGCTCCGACACCAGTAGCTATAGCAGTTGACATGCTCCCACCAACCAGGAGGATAAATACACAAGCAGATCACCCTGGCAGATGATGCAGGCTCGCTTGAGGTGCGGATTCTAAGCACTAAATTATATTCATCAGAGCTCCTGATGGTGAAGATGGGTTTTGCTGTGTGTTAGTACCAGGTCGTGGTCTTTAGGATCATCTCACCAGGAAGTGAGCAGGTCGGGGTCTAGTAGCAGATATAGCAGGTAGGGATCAAGCAGAAGTGTAGCCAGTAAACAAGCCAAAGGTCAGTAACAAGTAGTCACAGGTTGGGATCAGGCAGAATCATAGTCAAGGAACAAGCAAAAGGTCAGTAACAAGTTGTAGCGGAGATACGGACGGCAGCAGGAGAAACAAGAGCGAGATATTGGCTGGAGAGAGCACAATAATCTGACAAACAGGAAGTGCAAAGGCATGGCCAAAATAAGAAGTTCATGGGAGGAGCAAAGGGTTCAAAGTTCAAGAGAAAAGTTTAAGGCAGGATCATTCAAGTACATTATCCAGGGAGCTGTCCACCATTTCAGGTGGCTCAGCAAGAAGAGACATCACCAGACACAGCAGAGGTTGCAGGTTCAGACCCAGGTCCTCGCATAACCTTTTAATTTAGCCCATCTACACCCCATTAACAGGACAATTCACATCTAAGGCCCCTTTCACACTGGGGCGGGAGCCGCAGTGACGGTAAAGCAGCGATATATTTAGCGCTGCTTTACCGTCGTTTTGCCCGCGGGATTCGGCAGCTCGCGGTGCGGTTTTAGCCCCGCGAGCGGCCGAAAAAGGGTTAAAATCCCCCGCAGATCGCCGCCGTATCGGCGCCTTGCGGTGGTATTGCCGCGGTATTACCGCGGTGTCCCATTCAAATCAATGGGAAGGATCGGTGAATACACCGCTCCTATCCCGCTCCAAAGATGCTGCTAGCAGGACTTTTTTTTACCGTCCTGCTAGTGCACCGCTCCAGTGTGAAAGCCCACTGGCTTTCACACTCGAGTGAATGGGGCCGTTTTTTTCAGGTGTGTACAGGCGCTATTTTTAGCGATGTACCGCCTGAAAACCGCCCCAGTGTGAAAGGGGCCTTAGTCTCACTCTACTAGCAGTAATAAAACTGTCATGTCCAGGCTCAAGTAATTGCTAATCTTAAGCACATAACTGTCTTAGATACCCACCCACATTAAATATTTTAGCTGAAATAATTAGCGAATATACATTTCTGTCTATCTCGTGCCTGAGGAATCAGAACTTCAGTGTGTATTAACTCCTGAGAAAATTACACTACCACCAGAATAAAGACATATTTACCTATAGCAACTAATTAGCAGTATCTTAAAGGGGTTGTAAAGTCAGAAGGTTTTTTTGTATCTTAATGCATAGAGTTAAGTTAAAGTTAGTTATCTTAATGCATACATTAAGTTAAAAATCCTAGAGCTCTCTTAACTTCAAACAAGGAACATCAGCCAAGATCTGTGAGAGCCACTGATCCATTTTGCTCATTGTTTGGACTTTGCCAAACTCATCAAACAGACTTTGCTAAGCATTTTCACTTTTAAACCCTTTTTGTTTTTCAGTTGCATTATTGTCTCTTTTCCTTTGCAATACATTTTTTTCTGTAAATATTTTGTTTGTACCCTTTTTAACTCTAATATGACAGAACTTAAAGAATTTCTGCCTATTTGAAGAACAATACTATATGGTAAACCTCTGACTATACCTGTCTGTGGTGACAGTTTGTGTTACAGTCATAATTGTTTTAATATTGTGAATGCTGATATATATATATATATTAATATATATGTATATATGTTGATATATATATATATAAAATTTATAATACAAATCTGGTGGCAGTGATTGATTTGGGGTATAAAGGGTTAATTGCTTTGTTTATCAAACCCAGCTATGATCATTCAGTCTGTGCAGGGCGAGGCTGAGAGTGTCATTGTCGTGTATCGGTGACAGCTTGGTGTGAGAGTTTGACCAGTCATTTGTCACAATCTCCTCTTTTTTTTTTTTACCTTAATTCATTCAGTTTAGTCTTGGCCCACAGTTATATGACTCAAGGATGTCATCAAGGAAGGCATTTACCTACCCACATAGACATCAGCTGACAGTCACTCAACCTTTTCAACCTCATTAAAAAATATTTTCAAAGATTATACAGTGCCTTGAAAAAGTATTCATACCCCTTGAAATTTTCCACATTTTGTCATGTTACGACCAAAAACATGAAATGTATTTTATTGGGATTTTATGTGATAGACCAACACAAAGTGGCACATAATTGTGAAGTGGAAGGAAAATTAAACGGTTTTCACATTTTTTTAGAAATAAATATCTGAAAAGTGTGGCATGCATTTGTATTCAGGTCCCTTTACTCTGATACTCCTAACTAAAATCTAATGGAACCAATTGCCTTCAGAAGTCACTTAATTAGTAAATAGACTCCACCTGTGTGTAATTTAATCTCAGTATAAATACAGCTGTTCTGTGAAGCCCTCAGAGGTTTGTTGGAGAACATTAGTGAACAAACAGCATTGTGAAGGCCAAGGAACACACCAGACAGGTCAGGGGTAAAGTTGTGGAGAAGTTTAAAGCAGGGTTAGGTTATAAAAAATATCCCAAGCTTTGAACATCTCACGGAGCACTGTTAAATCCATCATCCGAAAATGAAGAGTATGGCACAACTGCAAACCTACCAAGACATGGCCGTCCACCTAAACTCACAGGCCGGCAAGGAGAGCATTAAGCAGAGAAGCAGCCAAAAGGCCCATGGTAACTCTGGAGGAGCTGCAGAGATCAACAGCTCAGGTGGGAGAATCTGTCCACAGGACAAATATTAGTCCCTTTTTCAGTTTGCGAGAAGCCATGTGGGGGACACAGCAAACATGTGGCAGAAGGTGCTCTGGTCAGATATGACCAAAACTGAACTTTTTGGCCTAAAAGCAAAACATTATGTGTGGTAGAAAACTAAAACTGCACATCACCCTAAACACACCATCCCACTGTGAAACATTGTGGTGGCAGCATCATGTTATGGGGATGTTTTTCTTCAGCAGGGACAGGGAAGCTGGTCAGAGTTGATGGGAAGATGGATGGAGCCAAATACGGGGTGATCTTAGAAGAAAACCTGTTATGCCCGTACACACGGTCGGAATTCTCGTCGGAAAAAGCTCAAACTCAAACTGTCTTGCCTACACACGGTCACACCAAATTCCGACGGTCAATAACACCACGGCATACAACACGTTTGACTGCACTATAAAAGGGAAGTTTAATGCTTCCAAGCATGCGTCAAATTGTTTCCAAGCATGCGTCGGAATTTTGCGTGTCGGAATTGCATACACACGATCGGAAAATCCGATAGAAAGGTTTTCCGTCTGAAAAATTAAGAACAGGTTCTCAATCCAAAGTTCGTCGGAAATTCCGACAGAAAAAGACCAATGGGCATACACACGGTCGGAAAATCCGATGAAAAGCTCCCATCGGACTGTTTCCATCGGAAATTCCGACCGTGTGTACGCAGCATAAGAGTCTGCAAAAGACTTGAAATTGGGGTGGATGTTCACCTTCCAGCAGGACAAAGACCCTAAACATACAGCCAGAGCTACAATGGAATGGTTTAGATCAAAGCATATTCATGTGTTAGAATGGCCCAGTCAAAGTCCAGACCTAAATCCAATTAAGAAGCTGCGGCAAGACTTGAAAATTGCTGTTTCCAGACGCTCTCCATCCAATCTGACAGAGCTTGAGCTATTTTGCAAAATAGAATGGGCAAAAATGTCACTCTCTAGATGTGCAAAGCTGGTAGAGACATCCCCAAAAAGACTTGCAGCTGTAATTGCAGAGAAAGGTGGATCTACAAAGTATTGGGGGCTGAATACAAATGCACACCACACTTTTCACATATTTATTCGTAAAAATACTTTGTGTTGGTCTATCGTGTAAAAACCCAATAAAATACATTTAAATTTTTGGTTGTAACACGACAAAATGTGGAACATAAGTGTAAATCTTAAGCTTTTATTAAAAAAAAAAAATCCCTGGTGATCCTGCCAAGAAGGTCCTTGCTTAGGCCTGTTATAGGATGACAGTGGACTCTGACCCTGTCTCCCAGTTGTGGTTCTCTGTTGTCAACCCTGTGCTATGGGCTTCTGATGGAGACTACAAGTGTTTATTTTAGTGTATTTTTAGGCATGCATAGTCTACTGTTGTCACCATTAGGAAACCCACCTGAGACATACCATGCAGAAATGCCTGGAATATATGGAGACAGGCTCCTTTCACACTTGTGGCCAGGGGGCGGTAAAAACAAGTGGGTTCATCTGTGTTTTTACTGCCCCTTCCTTCACTGGCCACCTACAAGCTGACATGGTGTCGCTCAAGTAGGTACACCCTGTGCCAATTTCAATGCTACATGCTGAGTTTTTTAGGCAGCACTGCCTGTGAAATTGCCCCATGTAAGTAAAGGGGGCTATGACACAACTGTGAGCCAAATGCTTGTCAAGGGGGAAGTTGACACTGCCGCAAGCGTGAAAGTAGCCAGAGTGCCCGCAGGAGATTAGTAGCACTAAGACAAAGCTACAAAGGCTGGAAAAAGTAATATTTTATTTAAAAAGAAAATTATACAGTATTTCTTTTTCGAAATGACTGTGTATCATTACAGACCCTTTCCCATTGGTGTCCTCTGTTCTGATCAGCAGGGGGATCAGTGAACAGGTCCCCTGTTAAATGAGAGCCAAACACTACGGATATCACTTTTGTGATCTGCATGTCAGCTCAGTCTTTACCTGCCAGAGCCTACTGGACCCAAGTTAGGTCTATGAGCAAGTGGATGTAAATTGATGTTCATACTACAAATCCTTTAACCTCCAATCTGTCACATTTTGGGCCTAGACAGCCTTGGAGGTAATTGGATGTAAATAGATGCACACCCATTTACATCCGCCTACCCATAAACTAAAATGGAGTGTCTTATCAGATTTGCCTGAAAAACTGATAATTGGACCAGATCGGACCTCTCATGTGAAAGGGGCCTTCAAGTTTACATCTGATCAGATACAATGTGGGAACCTTTTACGCAGTAATTCAATCTTTTATCAATAAGGTTGAACCGTCTGTGCCCCCCCCCCCCCCTTATGTTTGGCTTCGCCTCTCTAGCTCTCTGTCTTGAAGGATTCGCAATTCTTGGAAAACTCAGTTTATCAGATCATGCAAGAGTAATCGTAGAGCTCAGAATTATTGTACTTCAGTGCATTTGCTAAATCAAACAGAAATGACTGCTCACTATGCAAACAAGTACAACAAAACCCATTCACCCCACACCTCAGTGCATGGAAACAGATATATTACAAAAGTTCATACTGATTGTCTACTGAAGTCAGATATAGACACATCATTTTATCAGAGTTTTTAATAATGTGTCACATATTTTAGAGAAAGTTAGCGTAAATACAGCAAGAATCTGATAAAATAGTTTGTAAACACAAAAAAGTATCTGATAGAAAGAGGAAGGGGCAGCACTGCAAGACAGTCACACTACTGCATTGCAGAGTTCTGGCAATTTAACCACTTAAAGACCGAGCCTCTTTCTGAGATTTGTTGTTTACAGGTTAAAAAGTATTTTTTGCTAGAAAATTACTTAGAACCCCCAAATATTATACATTTTTTTTCTAACACCCTAGAAAAAAATGGCGATCGTTGCAATACTTTGTCAACGTATTTGCACAGCGGTTTTTACAAGCACACTTTTTTTGAAAGAAAAAATCAGACAACAATAAAGTTAGCCCAATTTTTTTTTATATTGTGAAAGATAATGTTACGCCGAGTAAATTGATACCCAAAATGTCACGCTTCAAAATTGCGCCCGCTCGTGGAATGGTGACAAACTTTTACCCTTAAAAATCTCCATAGGCAAAGTTTAAAAAATTCTACAGGTTGCACCTTTTGAATTACAGAGGAGGTCTAGGGCTAGAATTATTGCTCTCTGTCTACCGATCGCAGCGATACCTCACATGTGTGGTTTGAACGCCATTTTCATATGCGGGCGCTAGTCACGTATGCGTTCGCTTCTGCACGCAAGCTCGTCGGGACGGAGTGCGTTAAAAACAACAATGCTGCCATAACAACAATATCCTCCTTTAAGTCATCACGTAAAACGATGGTGGGCGGTCCGGAAGTGGTTAACACTGGGAGCCTGCTGGCAGAAGAACAAAGCAGAGTGATGATCCCATGATGATGATGCTGTCTGCCAAGTCAACAGCTTGTTGACAAAGCTTGCTCCCCTAAACTGGAGAAAAGTGGAGTCACTGGCTAGCTATGCTGTATGGTATGTGCGTGGATCACAAGACCAGCAGAACAAATCTTCTGGCAGGTAACACCACTAACGCATTTATTTTACTTTTACAGCAAGACTGAGATTAGGTGAGGAAGGGGAAGCACTGCAAGCCAGTCAGGTACACTACTACATTGTAGAGTGGTGGCAATCTAACACTGGGAGCTTGCCGACAGGAGTACAAAGCAGACTGAGTAGGATGATGACTTTATCCATATGATGATGCTGTCTATCCTGCCAACAGGTTGCTGTATTGCTCACCCAAATGATGAATAGAAGTCGCCATGCACTAATAGGCATACATAATGACGCATCTCCATGCAGTTTGTTAGGTGGAATGCACCTAAACACACACACACACAAACGGTCAATTGTTGGTTAAATGTGACCCTTTGTAAGGGTGGATTGTGTAAAATGCAGCTAAGTCACTTTGATAAAACAAAACTACATATTTAGTTAATGTGGTAATGAGTGGCGCTCATATTTATCTACTTAAAAGTAATTTGTTGACTTTTAATAGAGAAGTTATAATTACACTTGTTATTACATTTAATTTAGTATTGTGTTTCCCTGTAACATTAATAATGTAACCATATCGTAGACATTTTGTATGTGAAAATGAAAAGATAATGTTGGTGTTACTACCGGTCACCACGAGATGGCAGACTTAGAACTACATTCCAGATTTCCTGCGCCTACAAGGGTTCAATGAGGTTTTTACATGTTGCAGGTTTATTTTTCTAGTGTAGTTTACTAACTGGTAACTGCGGACTACACTACTACTTTTTCTTTACTATGTTTTTTTATTATTTTTATTTTATTTTACAAGAGCATAGCTGAATGCAAATAAAAAAGAAAATGCAAACAAGCTATAGTAATCTGTCAATACAGCTTCACAATTTATGTTGGCCGTAAATGGAAAGGCTGGCTAAAGATGGGTAAATATCTCCCCAAAAAAAAAAAGGAATGGAGATATCTATCTTTCTGACACTCCAGCAACAACAAAATTAAGTTTCTGTTTTTTTTTCTTTTGCAGATTCCAGTAAACAGAAATTCTCCCCATAATGCCTGGCTAAGATCCATCAAAAGTAGGGGTGACCTGATCTGTGTAGTTGTACAAATGACGCTGGAATCAAATTAGGCGTAATTATATTGGGATTTAATAATAACACAGCAAAATCCAATCCAACACTACAAACAGAATATAAGTAAACACACATGATAAGAGAAACCTAGTGAATGGAGAAGGGTTTGGGACTTTAGATGAGACGTGCAAAGTATAGGAGGTATATGTAAAAATGAGGGAGGAGGGATGGCCACTTGTCCCAAATAGATACTTACATGCCAGTGGGGCATAGACCACATGAGACCGGAAACTGCAGACTGACAAATATGTCAGTCCCTGAGGTAAGAGCCCGCTGGGGGAAGACCAGGCACATAACCTGGTCCCCATAGGGAGAAGGGATGTGTCAACACTGCTGTAGTGTCACTGAACCTATTGAAGTAGTCTTGTTCAGAAGAATGGAGGAGTGGGACAACCTTCCCAACACTAGTTGCACTGTAAGTTCTAAGGGGAAAGAACGCTCTGTACCGGCCTTTCGGAATTGATTCCCCCAGATGTGCGGCGATCACTGGATCTCAGGAATTGAGGACCTGACCAAGACTTGACTACTGCTCAAACCCCTATCTTATAATACTTGCAGCCATCTTAATCTTTGCAGCCGGCAGTAGAGTATTCTATCCTTAAAGCGGTATTTCAACAAAAAAAATTTTTTTTTTAAAAGTCAGCAGCTAAAAAAAAAGTAGCTGCTGACTTTTAATAAGTACACTTACCCTCCCAGGGCGCCTGTGATGTCGGTCGTGGAGGCCGAGATGTCCCTCGGCGATCCGGTTCCAGCGCCGCCATCCTCAGTAAGGGAAACGAGCAGCGAGCGCTGCCCGTTTCCTACTGCGCATGCGCGAGTCGGCGCGCGGCCTACTGCGCATGCGCGAGTCGAATTTATGAATGGGGAACGCGATGTGTTGTGGGACATAGTTCCCATAACACACCGCGCCCCATTCACTAGAAGGCGGCGCTCGGAGCAGAAGACAGAAGATCACCGCGGAGCAAGAAGAGGCAGATTAGGACGATCTGCTTTTTTTTTTTTTTCATTTTAAATTCGTACTAACATTTTTATCTAGTTTTGTTTTTCAGGGTGGCCCACCACTTTAAATTCTGTGAGATTTCCCATGTTCTAGTAAACCTATAGTTTGCTGTAGGTTCCCCTGGTTTCCACAAGGTTTCAAATAATAGTGGTGAGACCGCTCGATGAGCCTTCCTAACTCAGTCTCTCAGTTGCTAGATCCAACGTGTCTGAATTTTTGGATACACTTGGCTCCGCTGTGTGAGGTCTGAGATCTCAGATAGAATAGAATAGGAGGTGCTTGGGCCAAAGACTGTACTTTGAGGACACCACGACCTGTAGGGTCACCGGATCATTATTGCCCAGCTGTATGACTACAGATCCTAGTTGAACTAGATGGACTTGTGTCTTTTCAACCTGCCTAACTATGTACTATGATCCTGCTGAGGAGCTTGGAGATGTTAGTAGATCCACTGCTTCCACTTCTGGAAAGCTCCTCTTGCAGGAATAACTGCCCTTCCAGACCATTGGGTTTACTGCCAAGTTGAGATTGTTGGTCTAGGGACTCACCCTTGACATCCAAGGCTTCGTATTTTACCGTATCTGACAGGAAGTTCTGGGAAGCCAGAACACAGAGCGATGAGATGAGACAGGTTTTACTATTGGCAAACCTGAATGGGAGATACCTCTTGCCATGATAATAGGAGATTACCTATTGCAGTCTGGGGCATAACTGAGGCCTCCTAGACTGTGTTGCCCAAACGACTTCCCCACTTGGGAATCACTGTACCCCTAATGTTAGAGACTTCGTCCTCCATTGGCCTTTGTCATTGACCTTGAGCTAGGAGGTCACTGAGGTTAATACCAAGAAAGTGAATAGACTTTGATTGGTATGCCTGGAAGTTGATAAGATTAAACTATCCTTAGCCACCATCAATTGGACTAGTCCCATATGTGGGGTAACCTTCCCTGGAATAGGAAGAAAATCTTTCACTACCTTAGAAGGCCAGTTTATGATGTTCTCAATCTTCTAGTGCATCCAACCGACTGCATGGATTACTGCAGACTTACTTCGACCATTTGAGACCATGGGATACAAACAGATGGGATAGAGCTAGGACTTACCTCTACATAAGACCTAATTCTGTCACCTCCATGTAGCAACTCTACAGTATTCCCCTGAACGTCTAAAATGTCATTATTATAATGAGATTAGTTGGCCTTCCCTCTGAATCGGGGTTTGCCAGGACCTGGAGGATGTTGAGCCATCTGCAGCTGTTGTTCGCATAAGGAACCTGCAGCCCTTGCTTCTGCAAGATGGCCACTCCTGGAAGCAATGTTCTGGAAAAATGTCTTGAGTATGTGGAAAGGTCAAAAAGTTGTTGAACGAACACAGGGAGAAACTCTCATAAGCCTGGGAGTACCGAAGTCCGTATGTACACATCAGCTAGATCTAGAGAAACTGTAGCTGCTTTCTCTGACGGTTTGAGTGATTGTTCTCAATGACTCCATATTACTTCTTTTTTTTTTTGGATCTTGATCATTCGTTCCATATCTTGCCTAAATCTGCTTTCCGACTAAAAACAATGGACCAATGGTTCTTGTTGGACAAGATTTGGTAACATTTGCTTAAAGCCTTGATGTCTCTAAAGAACCATAGTGGTAATTAGAGGAGTTGGAAGAGTGGAAAGAAATTCTATTGACTTTCTTACTGCACGAAATACAACTAGCCAGCACACCATGAATCTTCCGTTATTGTCCCAAGGTTTTGTTGCAGACAGATCACATCACAAAGACAAGTGCTGCACAGGCCCCACTGATCCTGAGCTTCCTGCCCAAATTTGCAATATAACACCTACTGGGCACATTTGAGTTAAAAGGAACTTTTCTGCTCCTCGAGAGCAGACTTGGGCATAGGCGATCAAAGACGACTATGGATCTTCCCATCTCTTCTCAGGCCATGTCACCACTCTTTGTTCTGGGCCTAGGTGACTAGCCTAAGGGATTAGTGAAAAAAAATGATTAGTCTCCCGCGCTTATGGTGAAAATGAAAAATGAGGAGCTGCAGCCTCTATCAATAAATTCACCCTAAGGTAAATCTAGAGGAAATGTGAAAAAAAGAGGGAATAGGTATGGCACTGCTCTTATTAAGAGGTGACCTACAACCTATAAATACTTGGAGTGTGTGTCACGGGTGCATTTAGTGCAAAAAGTGACACTAAAAGTGCAGAAAATAAACATTTGTATATTCACAAAAATCCACAAAAAATCCTACTGTTTAAACTTCCTAACCGCTTATATATAATGCATATTGTTATGTTCAAACGAAAATAAAATAAACACAATCCTGTGCAAAACCTGCAATTCAAAGTGAAATTTATGTGCAAAAAAATCCAACATATATGACTGGTGTATATTGTTGCTGTGAAACTGGGTTCAGAAATAGGCATATACCGTCCTTAAACCCTGGTGTATAAAAAAAAAAAGTCCAATATATGTGCTCCTTTAAATTGTTCTGTGCTTCTTGGAAAACAGTGCCCCATAAGGTAAGGTCTGTACTGAGGTGGGTCTGCACTGGGGGGGTGTCTGTACTGCTGGGGGGTCTGCACTGAGGGGGGTCTGTAACTGAGGGGGTCTGCACTGAGAGGGTGTTTCTGTACTGCTGGGGGTGGGTCTGCACTGGGGGGTCTGCACTGCGGTGGGGGTGTCTGTACTGTTGGGAGGGTCTGCACTGAGGTGGGGTGTCTGTACTGATGGGAGGTCTGCACTGAGGTGGGGGTGTCTGTACCAATGGGGGTCTGCACTGCGGTGGGGGTGTCTGTACTGATGGGGGGGTCTGCACTGAGGTGGGGGTGTCTGTACTGATGGAGGGGGGTCTGCACTGAGGTGGGGGGGTCTGCACCGATGGGGGTCTGCACCGAGGTGGGGGTGTCTGTACTGATGGAGGGTTCTGCACTGAGAGGGTGTCTGTACTGAGGGGGAAAGTTTATACTGAGGGAGGGGGGTCTATATTGATGGAGGGTGGTCTGTACTTAGTGGGGGGGGGGTCTGTACTGAGGGAGGGGGATATATACTGCGGGAGGGGGGTCTGTACTGAGGGGGGAATATAGTTGGTGGGGGATGACACCATTTTTTTTCGCACCGGGTGACACCAACCCTAGTGACACCACTGAGCTGCTGACCTTGCATTTTTCAGGGGGCGGTCTGCACTATTGATGGAGGGTGGTCTGTACTTAGTGGGGGGGTGTCTGTACTGAGGGGGGTCTGCACTGGGGGGGTGTCTGTACTGGGGTCTGCACTGAGGGGGGGTCTGTAACTGAGGGGGTCTGCGCTGAGGGGGTGTTTCTGTACTGCTGGGGGTGGGTATGCACTGGGGGGTCTGCACTGCGGTGGGTGTGTCTGTACTGTTGGGGGGGTCTGCACTGTGGGGGTGTCTGCACTGATGGGGGGGTCTGCACTGATGGGGGGGTCTGCACCGAGGTGGTGGTGTCTGTACTGATGGGGGTCTGCACTGCACTGAGGTGGCGGGGTCTGCACTGCGGTGGGGGGTCTGTACTGATGGTTGGGGGGTCTGCACTGAGGTGGGGGTGTCTGTACTGATGGGGTCTGCACTGAGGTTGGGGGGTCTGTACTGATGGAGGGGTCTGCACTGATGAGGGTGTCTGTACTGAGTGGGGAGGTTTATACTGAGGCAGGGGGTCTATATTGATGGATGGTGGTCTGTACTTAGTGGGAGGGGTCTGTACTGAGGGAGGGGGATCTATACTGTGGGAGGGAGTCTGTACTGAGGGGGGACTATAGTTGGTGGGGGGTGACACCCTTTTTTTTCACACCGGGTGACACCAACCCTAGTGACGCCACTGAGCTGCTGACTTTGCATTTTTCGTGGGGAGGCTGGACCTCCTCTTTAATGACATTGGCTGTATGTGTGGAGTCATTGTCCTGCTGCAGAATATATTTGGGGCCAATCACACACCTTCCTGATGGTATGGCATGTTGGATAAGTATCTGCCTTTCTCAGCATTGAGGACACCACTGATCCTGACCAAATCTCCAACTCCATTTGCAGAAATGCAGCCCCAAACTTCCAAGGAACCTCCACCATGCTTTACTGTTGATTACAGACTCTCATTATGATACCTCTCAAGCCCTTCAGTGAACAAACTATATCCTGTTACAGGCAAATATTTCAAATTTTGACTCAGTTAGCCTTGTTTCCACGTCAAAGGTATGGCTTTTTGGCTCTTATATGTGAATATATCCCTTTGTTCGTTGTACAGTCCTTGGGATAAAAAGTTAAAGAGGAACATTACCCCAGCAGTGCATTTTCTATACCTTCTTACCTTACCAGATGGACTTTATTGGCATCCCAGGGAGTCACACAGCCTTGAGTTAAAATATATTGAAAATGTATCAACTACACTTATTTACACATTTTTGATATATTTTAACTCAAAGTTGTATGACTCTCTGTGGTGCCAATAAAGTCCATCTGTTCTCTGAGGATTGTTTCTATATATGCATTAACCACTTAAGCCGCGGACCATTTTGCTGGCCAAAGACCAGAGCACTTTTTGCGATTCGGGACTGCGCCGCTTTAACTGACAATTACGCGGTCATGCGACGTGGTTGCCAAACAAAATTGCTGTCCTTTTTCCCCACAAATGGAGCTTTCTTTTGGTGGTATTTGATTACCTCTGCGGTTTTTATTTTTTTTTGCAACAATTTTGAAAAAACGCATTTTTTTGCTATAATAAATACAAAAATATATAAAAAAAATGTTTTCCTCAGTTAGGCCAATACGTATTCTTCTACATATTTTTGGTAAAAAAAATAAGCGTTTATTGATTGGTTTACGCAAAAGTTATAGCGTTCACAAAATAGTGGATAGTTTTATGGCATTTTCTATTAATATTTTTTTTTTTTTACTAGTAAAGGCGGCGATCAGCGATTTTTATCGTGTCTGCGACATTATGGCGGACACGTCGGACAATTTTGGTGCGATTGTGGGACCATTCACATTTATACAGCGATCAGTGTGATTAAAATTGCATTGATTACTGTGTAAAGGTGACTGGCAGTGAAGGGGTTAACACTAGGTGGCGCTGTAGGGGTTAAGTGTGTCCTAGGGATGTGTTCTAACTGTAGGGGGGAGGGGCTAGCTGTGACACCTCACTGATCATAGCTCCCGATCACAGGGAGCTATGATCAGTGACAGTGTCACTAGGCAGAACAGGGAGATGCTTGTTTACATCAGCATCTCCCCGTTCTTCCTCTCCGTGAGACGATCGCGGGTATCCCCGCAGACATCGAGTCCGCGGGACCCGCGATCCTACTCACGGAGCTCCCGGGCGGCATGCACGTGATGGCATGGCGGCAAATTCAAAGGGACATACAGGTACACCCATTTGCGCAGCCGTGCCATTCTGCCGACATACATCGGCGTGCGCTGGTCGGGAACCGGTTAAGGACTGTGGTACCCCCCTTTTACCCCTGTTGTTACATGCTACCACTGTTTTGGTGGTTTATTCTCAGAATACACACTCACACGACCGGTGAATCCAGCATTTTTCTATTTATTCTGACTCCAGTTGTTGTAATAGTAATTTATGCTTCCTGAGACCTTGCAAGAGACCTCTGACCTGAATGCAGCAGAAACAATAACTGCAGATAATATTCATCAGATAGCTGAACTCGCCAAATATTTGACAGCCACGAATCTCTTTTTTGCATGCATAAGAGTTGAGGCAAACAATATGATGCTGTAGATGTTGGCATTTGCAGTGTTTGAAGGTCAAAAGAATGTCTCCCAATAAAAAAGATATAAAGGGGGAGAAAAAAATGATATCCATTTATGAGAGTGGAAAGGGGAGGATGGCTGTGGGTGAAGGTCCACTTTGATTTCCAAATTTTGTGTACTGGTCTTGTATATCTTTAATCACCTCTGGCTGGTTGTATATTTTTTGCGGTCACCAACCCAGCACTTACCCCATCTAGGTCATGGGCAGCGCTTACTCCAGGCGGCAGCTTCACCCTGCGCCTCCTCCTTGGCTTTGCGGTGGCTTCCCCTGCGTCTTCTCCCTCCTCGGCAGCCAATAGGATCGCTTCTCCTCTCGGTGAATTGGGTGACGGGTCTCAGGACCCGCTTCGTGATTGGCCAGGAGGAGAATAAGGATGACAATAGCAAATAATTTGTCGCTATTGTCACACAACTGGGTGGGCTGGACTGCAGCCCGAGCACGCCCTTTTTTTTAAGCCAATTAGAGCCTCAGGGTCTAATCATGTACTTCTAAATAAATAAATAAAAATAAAAACCCCATTGGAATCCAATGTGTCCAGCACCCTGCATGTAGATTTGGGGCCGGGCACATGGATTAGGGGGGAGGCGCCCTGTATGGACGGGCTGCCACTAGAGAAGTAGAAGATTGCTGTATTTACATACAGTGGTGTGAAAAAGTGTTTGCCCCCTTCCTCATGTTTGTCACACTTAAGTGTTTCGGAACATCAAACCAATTTAAACAATAGTCAAGGACAACACGTAAACACAAAATGCAATTTGTAAATGAAGGTGTTTATTATTAAAGGTGAAAAAAAATCCAAACCATCATGGCCCTGTGTGAAAAAGTGATTGCCCCCTAAACCTAATAACTGGTTGGGCCACCCTTAGCAGCAACAACTGCAACCAAGCGTTTGCGATAACGTGCAATGAGGCTTTTACAGCGTCCTGGAGGAATTTTGGCCCACTCATCTTTGCAGAATTGTCCTAATTCAGTTACATTAGAGGGTTTTCGAGCATGAACGGCCTTTTTAAGGTCATACCACAACATCTCAATAGGATTCAGGTCAGGACTTTGGCTAGGCCACTCCAAAGTCTTCATTTTGTTTTTCTTCAGCCATTCGGTGGTGGACTTGCTGGTGTGTTTAGGATCATTGTCCTGCTGCAGAACCCAAGTTCGTTTCAGCTTGAGTACACGAACAGATGGTCGGACATTCTCCTTCAGGATCTCTTGGTAGACAGCAGATAGTTCCTTTTATCACGGCAAGTCTTCCAGGTCCTGAAGCAGCAAAACAGCCCCAGACCATCACACTACCACCACCATATTTTACTGTTGTATAATGTTCTTTTTCTGAAATGCAGTGTTCCTTCTACGCCAGATATACTTGGAAACACACCTTCCAAAGAGTTCCACTTTTGTCTCATCGGTCCACAGAATGTTGTCCCAAAAGTCTTGGGGATCATCAAGATGTGTTTGGAGAAATTGAGACGAGCTTTGATTTTCTTTTTGCTCAGCAGTGGTTTTCTCCTTGGAACTCTTCATTTTTGCCCAGTCTTTTCCTGATGGTGGAGGCATGACCTTAACTGAGGCAAGTGAGGCCTGCAGTTCCTTGGACGTTGTTGTGGGGTCTTTTGTGACCTCTTGGATGAGTCGTCGCTGCGCTCTTGGGGTAATTTTGGGCGGCCGGCCACTCCTGGGAAGGTCACCACTGTTCCATGTCTTCGCCATTTGTGGATAATGGCTCTCACTGTGGTTCGCTGATTCCCAAAGCTTTGGAAATGGCTTTATAACCCTTTCCAGACTGATAGATCTCAATTACTTTCTTTCTCAATTGTTCCTGAATTTCTTTGGGTCTCGGCATGATGTGTAGCTTTTAAGGATCGTCTGGTGGACCTTACTGTGTCAAGCAGCTCCTATTTAAGTGATGCCTTGATTGTGAACAGGTGTGGCAATAATCAGGCCTGGGTGTGGCTAGAGAAATTGAACTCAGGTGTGGACAACCACAGTTATAGTGTTTTAACAAGGGGGGCAATCACTTTTTCACACAGGGCCATGATGGTTTGGATTTTTTTTCACTTTTAATAATAAACACCTTCATTTACAAATTGCATTTTGTGTTACTTGTGTTGTCCTTGACTTTGTTTAAATTGGTTTGATGTTCCGAAACACTTAGTGTGACAAACATGCAAAGAAACAGGAAATGAGGAAGGGGGCAAACACTTTTTCACACCACTGTATGAAGCGAAGGCCAGTAGACACTTCTAGTAGGCTCTGCCCCCACCCTGAACCTTACAACACTACCAGAGCTTTGCAGCTTTCTAAAAGATTTTGGAGTGATCTGTGAAAATTTTTACCCCTTTCAGCCAAATCAACATTTGTGAGGTCAGGACTTGATTTTAGATGAGAAGATCTGGCTCACAATCCATCCAATTCCTCCCAGGGGTGTTCAGTAGTGTTATTTAATGCATTATTTGTTTTGCAATACATAATGTGTACCCACATAACGTTTTCTCTGTGGCTAGCAGATACACGGAGCAGGTGTCTATTACACAGAATGCCTGAAATAGAAAGATGTGACACATTTATATACATATGCTGTTAGCAGCAAGTAGCCAACAGTTATATTTAGGGTGTGATTTGTACATTTATAAATGCTGACAGGGCTGGGAGCTACTGTAATATACAACATGGGATGGGATCTAAGGTAGCATGTCAACATAAACCTGTCTTTGTGCTCGACATTTATCATACTTGAATTTACAATGCCACATTTCCCGATGTTTCCACATTCTTTAGGTTTGCAGTGTTATTTAATTCAGCCATTAAACTAGTTGCATTGCAGGGATAAAGTTTGCTAGTAGAGTAGCAATTATGGGCCTCAGGGTCCCCTTCTGTTTTTTTATGTTGATCAGATTGGAGATAGGTGGGGGTAAACGGATACAAATCCTTTAACACCTGACGCCCTATAGAGGTGAATGGAGGGTCCCATTGGGTCCACCTGAAAAAGAGACAGACGGACCCAATCGGACCAATCGTCTGAAAGGGGCCTAAGGCTGCTTTCACACTGATGCACTGCGGTACCTACACCTCAACTGACCTCAATCTTCACTTCTTCCTTGAGATTCCTGCAGGCATCGCTGGCTGCTACTGTCCCCCAGGCGGGTATGGTTGGTGACTGCTGTTGTCTGTACTTCAGGGCTGGTACTGCTGGTGGGTACTGCTGGTGGGTCCTGCTGGCTGGTACTCCTGGCGGCCACTGTTGGTGGGTCCTGCTGGCATCCACTGTTGGTGGGTACTGCTGGCGGTTACTGCTGACTGGTACTGCTGGTGGGTACTGCTGGCTGTTTCCCAACCCACCATCCCATCAGTGTGACAGGAGCTGGCACTAGAGGAAACATGCGGCTGCAGTATAGAGCAGAGACGATTTTTCCTGTATTGCTCCTGTCACAGGCGGGGTACATTTGGTATCACTCTGCCTGTGACAGGAGCCGGCGCTATACAGGAAGCATCGACTCTGCTTCCTCTCGTGCCAGCTCCATTTTTTACACTGATGCTCGGGGATAGCGGGTTGGGACCCGCGATCTGAGCTTGCAGACCCACAATCCAAGAGCAGGAGGTGGTGGGCCACATAATAGGGCACTGCGGGCCACAGCATTTGGGCAACCCTGATTTATAAGATTTTTTAACAACAGTGAGCCAGACTGAGAATCATAACTTCAGTAAAACAGTACCGAACACAGCTCCTTTTGATTATCCTCATAAATAGCCTCCCCCCAGTGAGGTCCAGGGTAGCTCTGGTAACCACCGGTCCAAGCACCACCCCACTGGAACTGGAGTACTCAATAGCAATTGAGGAGGGACCCTCCACAGTAGCTGGGTGGTTTGCAGAAACAGCATGTTATTAGGCTCTGGTCTAGATGCCCTCACACTAGTTTTTACAGTACTCACCTAGCTGCAGATCACTTACCCAGCTACCCAGGGAAACAAAGAAGCGTAGCTTCCCTGGGCTTTTCCAGGAATCAAGAAATGGAATTAAAGAAAGCTGTTCCTGCATCTGAGCATGGTGAGTAAATGGGTACTTCACCTGCATCTGACCATGGTGAGTAAATGGGAACTCTGTTTGCATCTGAGCATGGTGAATAAATGGGTACTTCGCCTGCATCTGACCATGGTGAGTAAATGGGAACTCTGTTTGCATCTGAGCATGGTGAGTAAATGGGTACTTCACCTGCATCTGACCATGGTGAGTAAATGGGAACTCTGTTTGCATCTGAGCATGGTGAGTAAATGGGTACTTCACCTGCATCTGACCATGGTGAGTAAATGGGAACTCTGTTTGCATCTGAGCATAGTGAATAAATGGGTACTTCGCCTGCATCTGACCTTGGTAAGTAAGTTGGCACGCCAGCTACAAAAATAAAATTGCTGAAAAGGTATGGAAAATTTATAAATAATTGAACCTGAACAAGGGAAAGAAGATTTTATAGTTGTAATAGTTGTAGCCAAAATAGGATGAGGGGAAACCCTCCAGGGGGTTACTTGACCCAGCTGGCTGAGCCTTTTCAGTGGCCTGCTAGTAAACTGCATAGATTCCTATTGATTAGTCTACAACTATATAATTCACAACTATATAATGCATAACTATTTAACTATCATTCCTATCTCCAGAGGCTTTCTGGTTGAAAGTGATAATCCTACCCACTTTTCCTGCTTCTAAAGGAACTCCCAGGTAAGAAATCCTGTTGATCCACTGTTTACACAGCGCCAGCTAGCAGATCCAGAGTTACAGTTTATCAAAGGTGCTAAACTTTCTTAATTTTTATCTTGGGAATCCATTGTTTTCTAATGTATTTTTCAAGACTAGGGTGCATTTGCATGTCTCAATTCACTTTGAAAAGAAAGGCAGGATTATCACTCCAATGGGGGCTGAGTGGCATTTGCAGCTTTGGAGCCAGGGAGAGTGCTTGCTCCTGTGATGTTGGGGGCAAGAGTTCCACAGCTGTTGCATCCTAGCAATTAGCCAGTACGGGGAATGTTACCAATATGGGAGTTTTTCTGCCAGGCTTCTGAGGTGCTGTATATGGCCTACAGGTATGACAATTACAATGAACAACATTTTTTAAAACAGCACAGTGTATTTTAACCTACTAACTGCATATTCCATTTTTTTTTCAAAATGTGAACTCAGCCTTTAAAAGCACCTAGACAGGTGAGACTTGTGGATGAGGTTGAGACTGGTTCACTGTAAAACTTGTATGTGGCTTGTTAAAAATATGTAATTAGTTCCACGTCCATAGTCTGGGCATAGGTGCAGTTAAAATACATTCTTCCAACATTTTTCAAATTAACACCAGTGAATGGAATCCTAAGAGAGTCACACCTACAGTCCATTTTCTAGAAGGCTGACAGCAAAGTGTCTCATAATGAAGAGAAAATGCACCATGCAGTGATTGTGAACCAGAAGTAAAAAAGGGATCCTTTAAGGGTCTAGGACTAATCAGAAGCTAAGGGTACATGTCAGTCAAACATGAATATTTGCCATGTCAATAGACACGAGTGGTGTACAGCCTATGATATTGTCTACTGATTTTTATGTGGGCACTGATTATCTGCACCAGGCAGGCTGATCTACAAATCCGTTCAGTTGCTGGTAACTGGATCTCCTAGAGCTCCCTGTTTTCCAGGCTGCATTTCTAAAGGTCAGGAAGTCCTAAACTGCCAACTCTGAAAACATAAGCTCAGCATATACAGTATTCTGACATGCAGAGATGATCTAATTCTCAGAAAGATTAATTTACAAAAACAAATTTGGACTGTCCAGTAAAGTGAATGTTCTCTGGGCTTAGTAAATACTGTACGTTGAAGCTATGTTCCCTGGAATTGTACAATCACGTGCAAGTAAAAAAAAAAAAAACCTGCGTTTTTTTTTATTTCCTTTGCACATAATTGGGTACATAAAATCAATACAATTTTGCCCCTTATTTACTAAGCTAAAATAATGGAGCAGTCTTCTTTACGCATTTAGTCAATCAACAGAATTGCCTGCTGCTTTATCTTTCAACTACAATTACATTCAGATATGTGTATCTATATTATGCAATCAGTCTGTTACATATAATGAATCATTGCTTTAGATATGGTTTAGTTTTACCTCATAGTATGTAATTATTCACAATCTGAGGGTTGTCAGTCGTGGAAGTTGCAGGAAGACCAGTACAGTGTAACTAGTTCTATTGCGCTATGATAAGTACGAGTCTAATGCCGCGTACACACGATCGGAATTCTCGTCGGAAAAAAATGTGTTGTTTTTTACGACGGAATTCCGCTCAAGCTGTGTTGCCTACACACGATCACACCAAATTCCGACCGCCAAGTCCGTTCTGATCAGCTGACCGTTTAGAAGCAATGTTACGTGTACGTACTCGTCGTAGAGTTTGTGCTGTGCGGGGGCTTAGTGTTGGGGTTCTTACTTTGACACAAGCCCGGTCCATGAACAGGGTGAGGAGGAGTTCGTGGACCAAGAATTGGTTGCTCCAGCGTGACCAATTTTCGCACATGCCTCTGCTTCGTGAGATCCGTGAGAATAATCCTGATGATTTCAGGAATTATCTCAGGATGACGGACCCCATTTTTCACCGTCTGTTGGCTTTGCTGTCCCCTTATATTACCAGGCAGGATACCTGCATGCGGCAAGCCATCACTGCAGAGCAGAGGTTAGTTGCCACGTTGAGGTACTTGGCGACAGGGAGAAGCCTTCAGGACCTCAAGTTCTCGACAGGCATCTCCCCCCAGGCTCTGGGGATCATCATTCCAGAGACCTGTTCTGCCATCATCCAGGTCCTGCAGAAGGACTATATGAGGGTAAGTTGTATTCTTTAACATCACATTCTATTGTATTTACTGTTTGCTAATGTATTGTATTTCTTTCCTCGTTCCCTAATTACCAGGACTTCAATATGCTGTAATATGCTGTAATATGCTGTGCCCCTTTGTCCTCATGCATGTTGGATTTTTGTATGCTCCTTTTTTGTCCTTCATGCATATTTGCCTTCACTACCCCCCCCCCCCCAGCATGCTATGCGGGGCCCATATATACCTATAGTCTAGTTACTTTACAATGTATTTTGTCAGCTCCATTGTAATGCTTTACCCTAAACACCCCCTAAAATGTGTACAAATGTTATAGTTGTCCTTAAATTCCTTCAGAGTGCCTGAGGCTTTGTTTTGTGGTGCCCCAAATCTTTTTTGAACCCCCCCTCCCCCAACTGCTCAGTCAGCTGATACCAATCCTCTATCTGCTGACTTTGCCAAACCCAATACACACTATACCTACCTCTTTAGTGGTCATATTTATGGATGAATTTTTCAAAGCATGTAGTGCCAGGGCCTGCCTCAATACTTTCAAATGCTACTGTTTTAATTCTTCTCCTCCTATTATTATTGTGATAGGTAATAGCAGAATCCAAAAATGTGCTTCCATTTTCCTTTTTTTTTTACCTGTCCAGTGGGCTGCCAATAGTGTAATGAAGGAGGGGCTGGCCAAACTATCACACATTACTTTGTTACTCCATTACGTAGTGAAGAGGGTGGTTACCTGTCCAAAACATACCTCCCCCCTAAAATATTTACAAGGGGCCATCGGGGGGGGGGGGAATCTGATAAGTGGACCTTATATTTTAGCCTTTAAATACTACAAGAAATGTTATACTGATGTTTGCCAACAATGTTTGTGTAGAATCTGCTTGTAATGTTTATTATCAAATGTACTAATTATATTTTTCTTGTTTGAATCCACAGTTTCCTTCCACGCCACAGGAATGACAGACTGTGGCCTCCCAGTTTGCCCAGCGGTGGGATTTCCGTCCACATCGTCCCACCACCCCATTCGGGGTCATACTATTTCAACTATAAGGGGTTCAATAGTATCGTGTTGATGGCGGTGGTGTCGGCGAACTATGAGTTCCTATATGTGGACGTGGGGCGGAATGGTCGGGAGTCTTTTGCCGGACGGAGTTCTACCGACGTCTCGAGAGTGGTGGCTTGGGATTGCCACCCCCGGAGGAGAATGTCGAGGGACTCCCGTTTGTGTTCGAGGCAGACGAGGCGTTTGGTTTGGCAAACCATTTGATGCGACCGTTCCCCCAGAGGACCCTCACCCCGGAGAAGAGGGTATTTAATTACCGGCTGGCCAGAGCCAGAAGAGTCGTGGAGAATGCGTTTGGTATTCTGGCCAGCCGGTTCCGCCTGTTCCAAATGGCCATAAATATGGCGGAATATAAACTGAACACCATAGTGGTAGCATGTTGCATTTTGCACAATTTTTTCAAACGGACAAACCCAAATTATGTGGTAACACTTGGGCCTGACGCTGGGCTACAATCTCTCACGTCCCTGGAAGCGGCCCGTCCTGGCTTGCCCCCCCAAAGCGCCCGTGAAGTGCGGCAAAATTATTCAGACTATTTTTCGGGGAGGGGGCCATTGCTTTGCCAGCAGTGATTCAATAAATTTTACCTTTATTTATCTTTCAAAATCTTGCTTTGAATTTCCTGCTTGTGTTTTTTTTTTGTGTCTCCTAGTGCACTTGTAGTGCCAAGTGGTTTGCACATTATTATCTAAACACCCATTGTCACTGTAAACACCAATTTAAACACCAAGAAATGGTATTGATCATTGAAAGAAGAAGGCACACATTGTTGAGCAAAAAATATATTTTTTAATCCGTACACATTCACATGTTTTTTTTGTTTTTTTTACAAAAATTTTAACCCCAAAAAATTGGGGTTATGTTACATAAACAGCCATGTTTCCAAAAATAAAATACACAACTCTGGTGCATAACAAAGTTCTACGTAGAAAAACTTTTGAAGCCAAAATTGTCCAAAATGTGTGGATCTTGCCTTCATCAGATGGGGTGAAGTGACCCCTGTAAAAGCCTAATTTTGAAGATGCACACAAATTTTCAGGCAAACTGGAGATTTACACCCTGATCCCATGCCTAATGTCAACATGTGCTATCTCCCATCATGGGGGATCAATGTATGTGTTTTGGGGGTGCAACCCCTTCCTCTCACCGACTTGAGTTTTGAGGAAGGGGTTGCAGGCACAAAACGCGTACATTAATATCCCCTGATGGCAGATAGCACATGTTGACATACTGTGTGCATCTTCAAAATTAGGCTTTTGAAAATGTTGTAAACTTTTAAACAGCAAAAAGAAAAGGTTGGACATTTTGGGAAAAATTAGATTCTTCCAAGGACATCAATCATGTTTTTAAGTTTTACTTCAATGTCCCTAGTTTTTTTCCGAATCGTTTCTAAATCCTGACTACAAAACATTATGTCCTGGATTAGCCTTTGGGCACTGTCAGTGGTGAAATGATGTGACTGTGACTGTTCTTACACAACCTGTACTTCACCTAAAAATAAAAAAAACACACCATGTATTATAAATATGCAGGCATACATGTCTGATTACCTGAATCTGGGGTGTCAGACTCACCTGTTGTGGACTCAATCACCTCTCCTTCCTCCACATCCTCATACTCTGGTGGTGACCTCGGTTCCCTTTGTTCCGGAGATGGCCGGTCCCTGGGGACATGATATCTCCCGATTCTTTGCTCCCCTATGAGAATAAAACAAAAGGTGTACTTAGCACACAGATATTTGAGCCAACAAATATGAATGATTAACATTGCTTGGAAGTGGGGGACAATTGCCTGTTTGGGCAGAATTCCAAGCTGAACACATGATTTATTCCCTTAATTCCTCAGGCTGGAATACTTACCTTTTTTGGATAAATTTCCCACCTGGAGACACCCCAAAGTATCCACTGGAGTACCTGTGTTTGACACCCTAAAATGTGCACCTGAGTCCAGATGTGTAAACAGCTGTAGTGTCCTCTACATACATTACACTGAATGAAGATTGATATTCTTTCTAGGTTCAAACACATCTAGACAACAATGTCCTAAAAACTCTTTTGGATAAATGTTAAAAATTGAAGGCCCTACAGTATTTAATCATTTATCTGTGAAAACATCGTATTTTGGATAACGAACGAGGTTTACAACGAACGATTACTGCGTATGACCATGAAAGTAGCCATTTTGGAGTGTACAAGACCTTATTAGGGGAAAACACATGGCGCAGCATGCAATATTAATAATAATAGGTACACACGACATAATATACTTACTTTTTCGAAGAACTTTCTTGATCTTCCTGTACTGATCGTGCTCCCTTAATTTGAGGTCCGACCATCGTTTCCTCAGTTGATCCTTCATTCGTCGTACCCCAAAATTACTGTACAGACTCTTCACAACTTTATTCATGATCTTGGCTTTTCTCATATTTGGGTTGGGGTACGGACCATAATTCCCATCATAGTCGTTGCTCCTCAAGATGTCCACCATCTCCAACATCTCCACAAAGGCCATATTTGAGGCCTTAAATCTCCTCCTCGATCGTGACGTTTCAGGCTCTGGGCTATCCTCCTCCTCCTCATTACTGCTCTTATTATGCACCTGCTGTGTGTCCGCCATGTTCCGCTCCCACCTCAACGAAAGAGACTGGGCGGCGAATATTCTAGAAAGAACGTCAGGGGCGGGCGACGCGGGCGGAGATTCACGCATGCGCAGTGTATATAAAGCTTCAAACACGTGTGTGTCGTAACTACGTTCTGTGTGCACGGGAAGGAGGAACGGACGCCACGAAGAACGTCGAACAACGACGAACGTTAGAACGAAGGTAAGATTTGAAGCTTTTTGGAGTCATGTGCGGCCTATACTGAATCTAGATTGATGCCTATATTGTGTTGAAAGATTATCCTGAGATTTTTATTTTTGTATTTTGTTTGGTCTTGCAGAGAAAATGCTGCCATTTAAGGACCCCGAATTCCTTGGGGAATTCATAGATAAATACCATGAAATGAGAAATCTATGGGAGGTGAAAAAACCCTTGTACCACAATAAACCAGCTAGGAGGGCAACGCTGGAGAAATTGCTTCAATTTGTGAAGACCCGGGTCCCCGATGCAGACATCAAATTTGTTGAGGGAAAAATTGGTAGCTTGAGAAGCACCTATAAGAAGGAGTACCAGAAGGTCCAGAAGTCCCTGAGGTCCGGAGTAGCAGCAGATAAGGTGTATGTACCCAGTCTGTGGTACTACAGCAGGATGAGGTTTATAGATGACCAGATGGAGGGCAGGGAATCACTTTCTACTCTTCCGGCACCCCTTCCCTCCAGCCTTCCAACCAGCCTTCCATCCAGCCTTCCCTCTACCCAAGCTGAGGCATCTGTGGACCAACCTGGGCCTGCCATACAGGAGGAGATTGAGGGGCCCAGATGGAGCCAGGTATAGGTTTTTTATACATAATTTATCTGTGCAAAAAAAAGATTGTTGGTAAGTAGATGTTATTATTGCTAATAAATAAATGAAGTAACAAAAAGTGTTTCACATATCAATAGACAGAAGTGGCCAAAAAAGATTAGGACAAGAAGGGAAAATGCTGGGCTCACAATGATAGTCTTTTATATTTATTAACATTAAATTTGCATTAGTCATGAGCTGAAAATTGTGTGTGTTTGATGAAGAAAAAACTAAAACTATGTCCCTTTTTCATACACAGGATGACCTCAGCCAGGACGAGGCTCTGGCTAGTGGCACACAGGAGGAGGCAGGGGGAAGTGTCACCCAGGAGGTGGCAGGGCCCAGTAATACCCAATCGCAGATTCCTCCCCTCATCCTTCCCTACAAACGACAGAGGAAGGGCACAAAAGCAGAGGAGGCAGCACTGGCCCTGATCAGGGAGGCTAATGAGTCCCTCAGATCCCCCCTTGATGCTACAGAGGCCTATGGCATCTATATTGCCTCTAATTTGCAACAGATGGAGGAGGGCCAACGGCGAAAGTGTGAAAGTATAATTTTTGATACTATACACAAGGGGTTGAGTGGGGAAGTGTCGGACAACCAACATCAATGTTCTCTCCCCCATCCTCCTCCTCCTCCTCCTCCTGCCACAATGCCACCTCCAGAGCCACAGCCTCCAGGGAAGGCTGCACGGAAGGCTGCACGGAAGACCCGGAAGTGATCCCCTGCCTTCACGTCTCAAAGAACCCACAGCCTGTTGTAGGACCACAGACTGTGTACATATACCATCTGCTTCTGCTCCGGTTCTCTGGGACTCCTGGACCTTATTGTACTCCTTTTTATAGGGACTTTTCAAGCTACCAATTTATTTGATGTCTGCCTTGGGGGCCAAAGGCTGCACAAATTGAAGCAATTTCTCCTGCGTTGCCTTTATCTTTATTTTGTAATTATGATGTGAAATACATTTTTATTTTGTTTTCAGAAAATACTTGCCTATGTGTTTTTCTACAAATAGCAAATCAATTTATTTTGGGTGAGTAGGCAGGTACATTTCAAAAATACAATGTCAAAATTAACAAGGGACACCAACAACAAACAGGTTTACAAATAATACAGAATAATGGTGTTGTGGAAACATAACATAAAAAAAAAGGAGAGCACGAGAAAATAATACAATAATACAAATATTCTTATTAAAGAAAAAAAAACACTTTAAAAAATTATATCTATTTCACACAGATCTGGCTTAAATTCTAATATAAATATTATTCTGGAGAGACCTAGAAATAATAAAGAAATACGTTTGTAAAAACTCTGTGTGAATATGAGCAGCAAAACCACTTCATTCTTCTAGCATTATAAAGAAGAGAATGAGCGGCGCATTGAAGAATTAAAAAAAACCCAGTGTGAAGAATCTGCTAGCTCCATTACGAACGCTAGTTTTACCAGACCGAGCGGTTCCGTCTCGTAGTGGATTCTGAGCATGCGTGATTTTTGGCGTGTCGGAATTGCCTACACACGATCGGAAAATCCGATAGAAAGGTTTTCCGTCGGAAAAATTGAGAACAGGTTCTCAATTCAAAGTCCGTCGGAAATTCAGACAGAAAAAGACCATTGGCCATACACACGGTCAGAAAATCTGATGAAAAGCTCCCATCGGACTGTTTCCATCGGAAATTCCGATCGTGTGTACGCTGCATTAGTCAACTCCTAAAACACGCAATACGCATTTTCCTCCCACAGAAAGGTCATTGACTGAAAGATAATTCAATGTAATTGTTCTGTACGTGACTTTTTCCTTACGTGAAAGGGTAACTAAAGGTTTGGCTTTTTTTTTTTTTTTAAATAACAAACATGTCATACTTATCTGCTCTGTGCAGTGGTTTTGCACAGAGCAGCCCTGATCCCCTTCTTCTTGGGCCCCCCACCAGCACCTCCCCTTTGACAAGTGCCCCCAATAGCTAGCCGCTTGCTATGGGGGCACTGGTGCATGGTCGCTTCCAAACCCTGCTCTATGTGTCCATAAGACACATAGAGCCATGGCTCATCCGACCCCTACTCTTTCCGAAATTGATTGGCAGCAGTGTGAACCACTGGGACAGCCTGGGGAAATCAGAAGCAGGAAAAGTGGGTAGGATTATCACTTTCAACCAGAAAGCCTCTAGAGATAGGAATGATAGTTAAATAGCTGTGCAATTTATAGTTGCAAATTGTAAAGTTGTACACTAATCAATAGGAATCTATGCAGCTTACTAGCAGCTGCAGGACACTGAAAGGGCTCAGCCAGCTGGGTCAAGTGACCCCCTAGAAGGTTTGCCCTCATCCTATTTTGGCTACAACTATTACAACTATAAAATCTTCTTTCCCTTGTTTACGTTCAATTATTTATAAACTTTCTATTCTTTTGGAGCAATTTTATTTTTGTAGCTGGAGTGCCCACTTACTCACCATGGTCAGATGCAAGAACAGATCTCTGTAAATCCATTTCTTGATTCCCAGTCCTTTTGTAGTTTTATTGCTCCGGATCACAAGGAGAGGGTTAGGGTTAGGTCTCCAGTAGTAACCAGGCTTCCAGACTCCATTACTCCAAAGTAGAGCCAGGATTCTCTGATAGCAGACACACCAGTCTCCCTCCAGCAGACATCCATCAGGCCAAAGAAGTGCCAGGATTCTCTGAGAGCCAAAACTGAACCCCCTCCAACAGACATCCATCGTGCTCTTCTATCTCAGAAGTGTACCCTCCACAACCAGGCAGCTCAGTCCATCCTGTGCTAGGCCTAGGCTACACTCAGTCCTACACAGCACAACATTCTGCACATATTCTCCCCAGGCCTCAGCCTGGAGGAGAGAACTCACCACTCTACTCCCCAAGCTTTTATAGCCTCTCCCAGCATGCATCACTGCAGAAAAGTACTATTGGGAGCCAAAAGGGACATAAATGCTCAATAGCACAAGATTTGCTTCTGTCCCATAACTATAGCTGTACATGTAAGTGACAGTAGGTTACTTTAGCAATTCTGAAACACAAGGGAGAAGCCGAATGAGAAAAATGTAGCTACTCTGAAACTAAGGGTGGCTACATGCAAATTCTCAATGTCCCCAAAAGTGCTCTATTTCTATGATAGTGCCATTAAAGTGGATCTATTTTAAATGACTTTGGACATATGTAGGTGAAAGCAATGAGCCAAAAGAGAATCTATACTTTTTCTATTCAGTACAGCCATGGGTTCACTTGTGTGCCCTCACCCCTACATTCTTATTAGCAAGCTAAGTCAATTTCTAGATATGTGAGAACATGTGATTCTCTCTCACCAGTCAACACCATACAGCCTTAGGTGCTCAAATAGCCCAAGATAAATTAGAGTTGTAGGGGTCAGCGGGAGAAACCACTGAGCACAGTGAAGGGCCAGGAGATTGATGCTCCAAGATGTGTAGAATTCTGAAGGATCTTCAGTGGTGATTAAAAACCACTCAAAGTGTGGCAGTTGCTGAAAGCTGAGAATTGGCCTGGGCAGGAAAAGGGTGAAAGTGTCTGGACTTGAGGTGGTTAATGACAGTACCTTTAAAAGCCCTAGGGTACTTCTAAAGGGGGAAATTCTAGGGTTCCCCCTGACTGTACTGCCCAAAATACCAAACACAAGTTAGATTAAACGCTTTACAGCATAATTTAATACCACTTTATGTGGTATTGTACCTAGGGATGTCCATAGGGATGTACTGTAGAACTGATTCTCCAGAGGCCCAGTACACGTAAAAAACTTCCCCTCATTGTTAAGTGTGGATGGAGGAATCTGTATTTTCTTTTAAGGTACATTGTGATATACTGTAGGTAGCACAAACCAGATCTTCACCCTTGCTGGAAGTCCCTCCTGTGTCTATCAGCATTGGGAACCTGTGACTTTGGAGGAATGCCTGCGTTTGGGGAAACCCTAATGCTGTAGGGCATGGTTGCTGGTATCAGCATGGCAAAGGGTGCCATAGTCACTGCCTCCTTAACATGTTCATACCAGGCCACATGTCTGGTATTAATAAAAAAAAATGTGTGTCAGTTCTAGGTAATTATACAAATAAGTGAAATAATTCAATGATTACAATCAGTGGCAGCAAACACAAGTCCAAATATCTTACAAGATAGGAGTAATCTTACTAATCCAGTGACATATTGTGATAGCACATATAGGCGAGCAGGTCCTAGTTTACCTAAAATAAAGTTCCAGATAATATCTTACGTATTAGCTAAGATCAGTAGTATAAATATTTCTTCTCTATAACATACTGTACAATGTGCAATGTATATTATATTATCCATGTCAGAAATCGGTATTATCTCAAAACTGAATTTCTCATTGTTAAAGTGATTGTAAAGGATTGTTTTTTTTTTGTATATAACAAACATGTTATATGTAATTAACATGTTAACATGTAATAACAAACATGTCATACTTACCTGCTCTGTTCAAGGGTTTTGCTGCGTTCATTGACACAGACAGCAGGACTCGGCCCCATCCCAGGCTCCCGTGTCACTAGATTTGATTGACAGCAGCGGGAGCCAATGGCTCCGGCTGCTACCAATCTATCCAATGAGGACCTGAGACAGTGGCTGGAGTGGCTGGAGCTGCTGGGCTCGTGCTCGTCGCTGGAACGATCGGGTTCAGATAAGAAAAAAGGGGGCTCTGGGGGGGGGGGGGGGGGGGTGCTGCAGCACAACATAAGGTTTTTTACCTTAATGCATGAAATGCATTAAGGTGAATAACCTTGAGGGTTTACAACTCCTTTAATTCTTCGTAGTTATTAAATCATTAAGACCCCTTTCACACTGAGGCGGTTTTCATGCATTTTAGAGCTAGAAAAAGCCTCTAAATAGCGCCTGAAAACCGGCTTAATAAAACCATTTATTTCAGTGTGTCTTTTCACACTGGGTCGGGGACCTTAGAAAAAGTTCTGCAAGCAGCATCTTTGGAGCATTTTGGGAGTGCTGTACAGTATACACCGCTCCCAAAATGCCCTGCCCATTGAAATGAATGAGCAGTGCTTCCAAAATGCCTGAAAAGTGATTCGGTAGTGCTGCAACACGGGCTCTTTTAACCCCTTCTTCAGTCGCTAGCGAGGGTTAAAAGCGCCCTGCTAGCGGCTGAAAAGCGCAGCTTAAAGAGCGCTAAAGCACCGCCTAAATGTATTTGCTGACAGGGCGGGTCTTAAACAGGAAAGGGTGTGGCCTTGACAGGAAGGGGTGGTTATATTTAAATTAGGGGCACACGTGTTTAGTCAGGCCTAGAGCAGCACAAAACCTAAATACACCACTGCTTTATAGGCAATCCTTCTAAGATATGATTTACATCCTTTACATTGATATATATGTTAGAGAAATGTGTTAGTCAAGTTTGCATCAAATATATGGTAAATGTGACATATAAATTGGATGGCATTTAAATGTGACTTATAAATCTGTTGAAATTTAAATGTGACATAAAAATTTGATGAAAAACTACAGTACACCTTTGTATACTGTACCACAATTGCAAATTGGCAAATGTGGACTTTGCAGCTAAATTTGGACAATGATTTTTATATAAAAAAAATCCAACTATCAGTGAATATTTTTCATCAGTAGATGGGACAGTGTTGGGAAATAGGGACAGAAAAAAGATGCAAAAATGCAAACAGGTACTTGGGTGAGATTTATTTGATCACAGCCCAATGTTTGCTGCAAAATGAAATCACACTCTGCAAAGAAAGTAAGGTTAACAGCGGTGTTTGTGCTTTATTAACCCCTTGTTTCTTTGTGGATGTGTTGCCATAGCAGGACTGGAGAGGCAAGAGTATCTGCTCTTTTAGGGCTGCTGGCCCATCTACAGGTGACAATGGAAAAAGCCCTGGGGCAGTGGCTGAATTAGAAGTCAGAAGCAATGCCAAAATTGAATGGAATTTGTTTGTTGACAATATTAGTCACACAAGGATGTTCCACCAATCGTGAATTCTGCAGAGCAGTGTGACACTTGAATGCTACAAATGGCTGGTTAGAAGCAATTTGCATATTTGCAACGCAAATATGCCCAGTGTAAATTTCTTGGGGAGCTACAGGTAATGTGTACAGCTGACCACAGTGAATGACTGCACACAGCTGTATTTGGTTAAATGCTCATGCATTGGGGGTTACAAGCACAAGAGCTTATGACATATTCATCAAAATTCTATTTATGTTTTAAACCTCCCAGGGATTCTATGATTTCTTTTTATCCTACCCAAATGCGTTTTCCACTACAAAGCCAGATCATTGTGTCATTGCTACCTCTGTAGATTATCCATAATTTGGAACAATCAAAAATTTTAGAGTGCAGGTACAATGGTGACACCTTTACTGCATTATTGTTGGTAGGATTAGGACACAAATCACTGCACATACATTTCTTGACTAAACTCTCTATATAACCCTCTAGTGCCTACACAAAAATGAAGCATCTATTTATTACACAGCTTTAAGAAGATTGCACGGGTCCTTGCATTATAACTCACCAGATTGTTATACCAGCTCTCTTGCAGAAGGTGAATATACAGTGCTGTATCTGAAACATGCGTTATCTGGTAGAACTGCATAGTTACTGAATATTTTGAATAAACCCTCTGCACATATATTTTACTGTTCATGTTCAAGCTAGGCAATTGCATCAAAATGACCCCTTTCTGGTAATTTCTTACTCGACTTTGCAAAATGCCAAATTCTTACTTGAATATGACATACTTTGGACATAATGTATAGGGCCAACATGTGGTGAACCTTCAGAGGTAGAGGAGAACTACAGAGTCTGATCACTGAATGCCTACTTGCCCCTTCATGTTGGAGATCTGTATTCTAATCACTGACTTGATTTGATTCTATTGGAGGTTGGGTTATTGCCGCAGTTAGCTCGGAAAAAGGTGTATTTACCTGGTACATCTAATGGCGTGTACACACGGTCGGAATTTCCGATGGAAACAGTCCGATGGGAGCTTTTCATCGGATTTTCCGACCGTGTGTATGCCCAGCGGTCTTTTTCTGTCGGCATTTCCGACAGACTTTGGATTGAGAGCCTGTCCTTAATTTTTCCGACGGAAAACCTTTCTATCGTATTTTTCGATCGTGTGTATGCAATTCCGACACGCAAAATTCCGCCGCATGCTCGGAAACAATTTGACACATGCTCGGAAGCATTAAACTTCCCTTTTATAGTGCCGTCGAACGTGTTGTATGTCGTGGTGTTATTGACCGTTGGAATTTGGTGTGACCGTGTGTAGGCAAGACAGTTTGAGTGAAATTCCGTCGGAATTCCGACGGGAAAACCATCAGAGCTTTTTCTGACAAATTCCGACCGTGTGTACGCGGCATAAAACTCAGAAAAAAATTCTTTCCAGTCATTATTGTAGATGGTTCATGCAAACCTATCATGACAACAGCAAGATGGACAGTTGAACAATGGCAACAACTGGAATTACCATTATAGATGGTACACAATAAGCTTACAGAAAATGACCAAAGAAAATGTTTACAGTTTGGTAAATAATGAAGTCCTGTTATGACATGTAGAACTCATCCCCAAGGGAAATAACCCAGGTCTCCCTTACCTGTTCAGAGGCTGTCAGCCCAGGTACCACCTCCAGAGCACACCAACAAAACAAAGGTTTTGTTGGTCCCGTGGTCCCGTGGTCCCGCCATTTAGTAGCCGGTTCTTCCTCCAGCCTCTGCCGTTGTAATTATCAAAGAGAACTGGAGGTGGAAGAGAATAGAAGCTGCCAGAGTTAACTTTTCAAGTTAATCAGCCAGTGATTGGTTGCTAAGATGCAAGGCGCTTCTAGCAACCAATTCCAGCTGCAGCTCCCGCTCCCCATCCAGAGCTGTCCTGCCTCCAGCGTTCCGCTATGCTGAACACATGTGCAAAAGTTGGAGAGTGCGGGGGAGAGCTGCAGGGAGTCTGCATTGTGAAGTGGGTGATGGCTGTGGGGGGGCAGAGCTGCAGGGGGGTGTGAAGTGGGGGGCACAGCTGCAGGGGGGCTGTGGTGTGAAGGGGGCAATGTGAAGTGGGGGACAGAACTGGAGGGAGGCTGTTGTGGGAAGTGGGGGTCAGAGTTACAGGGTGGTGTGAAGTGGGGGTCAGAGCTGCAGGGGTCTGTGATGTGAATTGGGGGAAGACCTTCAGGGGGACTGTGGTGTGAAGTACAGAGCTGTGAGGGGCAGAGCTGCGCAGGGGGTGTGAAGTGGGGGCAGAGCTGCACAGGGGGTGTGAAGTGGGGGCAGAGCTGTGGGGGTCTGTGATGTGAATTAGGGGAAGACCTGCAGAGGGGGCTGTGGTGTGAAGTGGGGAGCAGAGCTGCATGGGAATATAAATATTCATAACCCAGTGGTTTAACTCTCCTCCATTTCTGGAAGCTTCTTCCAGAGGTAGCCAGGAGCAATAAACTACCAGGCTTAGGGATAGACCTGACCAGATCTAAAAAATACATTACTGCCCAGCTGAGTACAGCAGAGCCAAAAACAAAATTTAGCTAGCCCAGGGCAGGGGTTCTACAACAGTATATGGCAACCCTTTATTAAATAATAAGCTTCGGCTATCTCCTTAATAGGATTGAAACCTTAAATCCATGTCTGTTTTATGAAGCTTTAGAAATGTTTTGTGACAACTTTAACATTTTGGATTTCTCATCACTTTCTCTCTCAGTGACAGTGACCACGAGAACAAATAGGGCGAATCTAAGCAGACAGATATAATAACCTGTCCAAAACGTAACCACTTGCCACCAAATCACATACCTGGTATGTCATTTGACTTCAAGCGGTTGTATCCGGTTGATTTGCAGCTGCAGGCATCATCCCGGTACCATTTTTTAGAGCAAATGGTTGGCTCTCTTGTAATACCAATTGGAGTGGCTAACTAGCCACCATTACAAGCAGAGGGAGGAGACTCTCCCCTCCCCCCTCCCGCGGCTCTCTTAGACTCTCCCATCAGCCAGTTGGCCATAGACCCATACAAAGCCGGATTGACCTTTGATTGAGTCTCTGCTATGGTAACCCAGAAGCAATGACATGACATCACTTCTGGTATACCTGGCTGTTAAAGGCGACATTTTTTTTAAAGGCAAAAGTATTCAAAAACGCAAATCTTGGCATTTGGAATACTTTCAAATGCAAAGGTGCGATTTGGGGTCTTCTTGACCCCTGATCCCTCTATAAAGAGTACCTGTCACATGCCAATTGCTGTCAAAAGGATGTTTTTATTCTTTGTGACAGCTATAAAAGTGATAAAAAAAAGAAAAGAATTGAAAGTAACAGTGTAAAAATAAATAAAATTAATTATTAATAATAATAAAAAAGAAATTAAACTGCCCCCGTCCCCCTGTGCTAGCACACAAAGGCGAAACACATGTGTCGGTCCCGCAGGCAAACATTGATCGTCCCACACATGTGAAGTATTGCCTTGAACATCAGATCATGGGCAGTAATTCTAGCACTAGAATACTTTAAATACTTTATTGACAAAAAAGTATGGTAAAACAACACTGGGCTATACAAGGTTTGGAATAAGTCATCCTTTATAAAATGATAACTACATTGAGCCTCACTGATCACAATGTCCAAAATTTGGCATCTGCAATGCCACTCAGAATCTGAATGGGATGTATTGGTGCAATGCAGATAGATCTTGTTTATGTGATCCACCTTGGCAATTATGGTTACTGGATATGCTTGATGGGTTCATCCAGGTCATAGCTGAGTAAATCTATTGGCTAGGCCTGATCATGAGTTGTGAACTCTGAATCTAAAAGAGAGGCATTAGTACTAGACACTGATCCTGCAGCTACACTTTAACAGATGGCTGATTATGATAAAAAAGGAAATATGAGATTAATTAGCCATAAACCTAATAAAGACTGTATTCAGTTCTCCTAAGTAGCCTGTTTTTCCAAAGAAACTCAGTAACATTAGATGCCTAGTCAGTCCATGCCATAATCGGCAGCTATCAGCCATTGATTGCGTGTAGAATATACTTACCAGATCTCTTTGCTCCAATCTTGCCCAAGTCTTCTACTTACTTAACGACTAGGGCCACTGATGAGGCAATAAGTGGATGGAAGCTACTTACCCTTAAACCATTCACACCCTCCCCGATGTTCCTTTTAAAAAGTTCTGAATGCCCAGCAGGGGGGCGGGAGTTGGCAATGATCCGTGATCTTGTGACCAATGTGACCCAGTGTTCTTATGATCTGGAGTCAGTCCTGGAGGCTACCGATTGTTAGTGGGGACCGGGAGCTGTCTTGTCTCTGCGCAGTGAGTGCACTTAGCACAGAGACATTGGCCGCCAAGCGATGCATATGCGTGGCGTTGGCATTAAAGCCCACCATTTGGCTGCCATATGTGTTACACGGGCAGCAACAGGTTAAAGTGGAGTGGAAGCATAGTCAAAAACGACATAGTATCATGTGAAAATGTAAATACACACCATGGTGATTGTTGACTTCTTTCACATGTTTGAACAGGCAAACATTAGATCTCTATTCAAACAGTGCCCACAGATGAAGGTTATATACTTGAATAAAAAAACATTTACCTTTTCAGTCATTTAACAAAAATATTAATGTATGCAGTGATGTGCTGGGGAAAAAGTAAGCACAACCTTGACCTCAGAAGCTAATATAGTCTTTGCAATGCCGTGTTCCTAAACCTTAGAATAACCGGGTATCTATCTCTAGAATACATAAAGAATTCCCACAAGGGGAAAAGCTGGGGAAGGTCGGTGGGACTATACGATACCAAACAAGAGGGTGGGAGAAAAAGGAGAAGGATATAATAATGTATCCAATTTAGCAGTACAGGTGAAAAGAAACCCCTTTAGAGGGGGGGGGGGGGCAACATGATTGTTATTACAAAAAGCTTTGGCTAAAAACAATGCAAAAAGCCACAAAATGCCAGCTTGGAAACACAATAAATAAATGTATAATGAACAATACAGACAACATTAATCCCAACGCGTTTCAACGTTCTATGTCTTCTTCAGGGGGTAAGCACCAGTTGCAGAATTTTGAGGGTCTCTGCAAGATATACATAAATCAATATATACAGACAAGTAATATATACAATCATGATGTGAAAAAAAATGATATTAGCTCCTTAGCTAATATAGTCTCTTTTAGCAGAGACTAGAAAAAAAATGTAGCACTGTCCGTGATATTTTTTTATTTTCACTAACATACAATTTTTCAGGACAAGCTTTTTATGGTGGGCCCCCTGTCTAAGCAGTAATAACACACAAAGTTTTAGCAGAATACATATTGTGAGTTTTTTTCTACAACTACCCACCAGGTTTTTATATCAAGTCTATGAAATGTTTGACCATTTCTCCATGTAAAATTCCTTTAAGCTGTAATAAACCCAAAACCAAAAATATAATCGATTGCAGCTTATCAACCTTTGGATGTGGTGGCTGCATTCGTTTTCTTTTCTTTGGCTTTTTTCCTCTGCATTTACCTGTTGATCTGGCCAGTAACACACCTTGTGTATGAGAACATGAGGTACAGCAGACAGCAGCATTGTCAGTCTGAGGAGGAGTATAGTATTAAATGTATTAACAGATTTAGATACACTAAAAATTAAAGCCAAATGCAAGCTCACACTTTATACACGAAGGCCCGTTCACACGGGCACCTCCGTGTTGCGGATTCCGCTCAGCTGATCCCCGTTGAGCAGGCAGATGACAGGTTCTATCCACCTGTCCACTCCACTGTGCAGGGATACAGGGTGGAAACGGACCGGTTGTCCATTTTCATCCGATCCGCCAGACGGATGGAAAGTATTACCACCATCTGCTGACATTGGCTGCTTCATAGGGGAGGGTCCGATCAGGTCCGCCTGAAAAACTGACCGGCGCACCCGATCAGACAGTCCGTGTGAAGGGACCTTAAAGGTTTTGCATGACTACATATTAGCTGATTATTTTAATCACCCCTGCCAGTGTTAAGGGGATTGTCTCATCCATGTAAACTGATACATTCTGCTGGAGAGCTTGAGCTTTTGAAAAGCAACAGACTTCCTGGCTGGATCACCAAGTGTAAAATGGAAGAAAGAAAAACAAAAAAAGCAAATTAATGCAGCCATCACACATCTAAGAATTTGTAAGCTGCAATATAAATATAAGCTCCCTCCTCAACACAAATTTCAGCTACTGCTATATCATGTGTCGGAGAATTTGTCAGAAGTGACTCTGCTGATATTAGAGGAACAGAGCACCAGAAAGAAACGGCTTTGGAGAGAGATGAGTAAACACTACAGACATATGTGCTTAGTTCAAATTTCATGAATGGGTTTTACAACCACTTTAACTTCAGCTTGATATGATGCAGAATTCACATTTGTCTTAATGACTGTCAGCTGCTCAGGTCCTAAAACTGCAAAGCAACCCCAAACCACAATATTTTCACAACCTTGCTTTACATCTGGTATGAGGTTCCTCTCCTGTATTCTGATGACAGGTATCTTTGAGGGTGCTTTCAAACTGCCCCCGCTGCGCTTTGGCCGCAGCACGGGTACAGACAGTGTTCATGCGGGTTAGCTCCACTTTTCAATAGACTTCTATTATGTCCCATGGTGCATTTTCTGAAAACAAAAACTGCGGGAGCACTGTGCTGTGGCCAAAGCGCATCGGATCAGCGTGAAGCCATCCTGAGAGTTTCCAGCGGAGGTCCGCCGAACTTTCCGAACGTGCGGACTTGCCCACACACGCCCAGACTTTTCTGGCGGACTAGATCCGGCGGACAATCCGCTGGAGTTTTGGCAGCGGCAACAACAGCGATGGACCAGAAGACCGGGCCAATGCTAGTAAAAGAGCTGCAAGAAGATAGCGGAGGCCCGGCAGAACAAACGAAGAGCGGGAAAAGACCCCCGAAGTCGGAAGAAGACCCCCGGAGCTGTCTAATAAAGTACTTTAAAAACCTGTGTTGTGTTTTTTTTTTTAACACTTTTTCCCTTAGGTGAATGGGTAGGGGTACCCCGTACTCATTCACATAGGGTGGGTGGCCAGGATTCCGATAAGCCCCCCACCCGCAGACCCGTCAACCAATGGCAAGGGTTGTCGGGAAGAGGCCCTTGTCCTTATCAACATGGGGACAAGTTGCTTTGGGGTGGTGGGGACGCCCTTTCCAAAAGCACCCTCCCATGTTGAGGGCACGCGGCCTGGTACGGCTCAGGAGGGGGGGGTGCTCGCTTGTCCCCACCCCCTTTCCTGACCGACCGGGCTGCGTGCTCAGATAAGGGTCTGAAATGGATTTTGGGGGGACCACCACACCGTTTTTTTGGCGTAGGGATTCCCCTTTAAATCCAGGTGACGGGGCTAGCAAGGTGTCAATTTAGCCGATCGAGGCGCCGGCATTGACTTCCTTTGTTTGTCCCATCTACCTGGAGTCACGTGTGTGGGCAAGTCTGTTTCAAAAGTCCGGCGGACTAGCACACAGACGGCTGGATTGTCCGCCGGACTGCCGAGTCGGGTGGATAATTTTGAGTCAAAACTTCGAAGTCTGCCAGACTTTTGGGAAGAAAAAGTTTGCCGGAGCCCACACACGGGCGGACCAAGTCCGCTGGATAGTCCGATCGTGTGTACGCGGCATTACACTTTTTAAGTAGTTAAAGCGGGACTGTACTGAAAATTTTTTTTTTTAAAAGCCAGCAGCTACAAATACTGCAGCTGCTGACTTATAAAAAATGGACACTTACCTGTTCCAGGGTCCAGCGGTGTCGGCAGCAGAGGCCGTTCGATCGCTCGGCTCTCTGCTGTAGCCGGCACCATTCTCGGTGAGGGAATCAGGAAGTGGCTTCACTTCCCGATTCCCTACTGCGCATGCGCGAGTCGCGCGGCGCAATGAGAATCTTCCCGGCAGACAGCGCGCCGGGACAGGAAGCTGCGTAAACTCCCATGGGAGTTTATGCCGGAAGTGGGTGCAGATACCTGTCTTAGACAGGTATCTGCACCCCCCTCCCCCCTGAAAGGTGCCAAATGTGACACCGGAGGGGGGGAGGGTTCCGAAAAGCGGGAGTTCCACTTTAGGGTGGAATCCCACTTTAAAGCATTTTTTTTGGTTTCTATTGGGAAAAAAAAGTACAAACCACATAAATAAATGGTGATCGTGGTAAGTATCTCCCCCAGTATAATATTGTTTAGCTGTGCAACTGTTATTGCACTTTGGCTGGATACCTTGGCCTGTTACAGGACATGGAAAATGAAGGATCTACTGTTGAGATCAACAGGTAGTAAAACAGCCATGTTCCCATTCTATTAGATGTATGCTTTATATTCAAATTCATTCTGCTGATTTTTGCACCCGACAATTTTCCATGGTTTTCTCCAAGAGGAAGGAATTATGAGTGGAATAAATAATTGATGGGACACTACAAAATTGGCATTGGACTTCCAGATTTTTATATGTGGAAACACAATTCTATATTTTACAGGAATTGGCTATGTTACTGAAAAGGACATATTCTATTCATAAAACATGTTTATAGCTTACCTGAAAAAAAGCAATAAACAGAGAAGATGATTATATTTTTTATAGAACCAGCGATAGTTACAGGATTTAACAATAGAACATTGCAAATCAACAGGTGTTTGTAAAGAGTTGAAATGCCTGGGGATTGGAACAAATAATACCTGGACACAAAACATAATGAGCATTAGCCAAGCCTGCAGCATGAGATACCTGCAGTTCCTGAATGTGTTGCAGACTTTCACTGTCTTTTCTTTGTTTGATGAATTACAACTAAAAGCTGTACATAAGTACAACTAAAGGCTTCTGGATGATAGTCTAAACAAGTACTTAGTGCCGGTTCACACTTGTGCGATGCCAGACATCGCATGCAATTCGCAGCGCCACTGCTGTTCACATTACATGCAATGTCTGTGCGGTGCGATGTCAGCCATACAAATAGTATGGCTGATATCGCAACGCATTCGGTCCAAACACGCACAGGACCCTTTTTTCTGTATGGACCAGAATCGGATCGCATGTGTGTTCACACATATGCGATCGGATTCATGTCCGAACTGTCAGTTTGCAGTGCGATACGCGAGCTGAAATGGGGGTGTCATTAACGTATAATGACACTGCCCAGCAGTTCGCAAATGGCAGTGTGAACTGCCATGCGTGTCGGGTGAGATGCGGGAACCCGCAGTTGATTTGCAGGGTTCTCGGATCGCACTAGTGTGAACCGGCACTTAATCCAGTTACCATGTGATGCAGAAGCTTCCTAAAGTAAACAAAAATGTCCTTTATTTTCCCTGACTGAGACAAATCGTTCTTTAGGATAGGTTCACATATATGGATTGTGCAAAATCGCATGCATTCCTGCAACACAGAAAAAAAAATGCACATCTATAGTATGGCACTTTGTCCGTCGGAATTCTCTACACACGATCGGAAAAAGTCCGAATGGATTTTGTTGTCGGAAAATTTGAGAGCAGGATCTCAAATTTTTTCAGTCGGAAATTCCAACGGAAAAAGTCAGATGGAGCCCACACAAAGGCGGATTTTCTGACAACATGGTCCGATTGGACATTTTCCGATGGAATTTCCGACCGTGTGTACGGGGCATAAGAGAAAAACTGTACATTGAGATGTACATATAATTAAAGGGTCACGGAACCCACATCATAAAAAACTATCAATAAATGCTGTATTATATGCTGTTTATACTCAATCAGTCACTATGAGATTTGTTTTCTGTATTCTGAAAAAAAAAAATGGTTGATCCCACTGCTCTCTATCTCCCCTTTCTGTTCATGTCCCCAGTTCAGCTAGGGATTTTGCAGAGCAGTGTTGGCAGCTCTGCACATGCTCAGTTTTCAGTGAGTTTCTATGCTGAGCATTTCCTCCCTATCACATCTGAGCAGCCCGTGTGACTATAGAGTCACACATGTGGGCTTATACACAGTGGTAAATGACAGCCCATCCCCTCCCTCCATCTCTATGCCCACTAACCAGGTAAACACAATGGCATATTACATGTAGATTGATGGAGACTTCACCTCCCTGTTATTCTAAGACACAGGCTGAAGGGGCGTGAAACACAGCCTGTGATTGGCAGAAATCCACCCTCACCATGTTATTGCCAAACAATATTACAGATTTGACTTCAAATATATACTTGTATGACAATTGAAAAGAGTGTATTGATATTAAGTATTTATTTTTATTCTGTATTTTTTTTTTTTTTTCATTTAGAATATGTGACCAGCAACAGAGAACTAGAAGCTCCTCCTGCTTATGTTTCCCTGCAGATATGATGGGAAAGAGCTGGGTCATGTGACAGCTGTATAACGATTAGGAAAAAGGTGCTTAAATTTTTTTTCTATTAAAATAACTACTGTGTCATCATCCTTTAACAGAAAGAGAAAGGACAATGTAAATTAAACAGTGTGAGTTTAGTATAACTTTAAGTGCAGCAGCACATATTTTTGTAATGGGGGGGGGGGGGGGGGGGGGTGGGTCGGGCATTGTTCTACTTTAATATTTAAAGTGTATCTTTAGACAAAACATTTTTTTTTTACAGTTTGGGATAGAATAGAGAAGGATTAGAATCCTCTGTCAGGCTTTATTTCTCTGAATATCCATTGGGTATTATGACCCTCTTTGTTTACCCAGAGCAAGGGGTAAGGGGACATTTTTCAGTGGGGGACACCTGTTCTGGGGGCAATTGTTTAAGAGGGAAATTCCCCTAACTTTGGTAGATTTCCTCTAACTTCCTGTTCCATCACTGAGACAGGACATGAAGGGAAATGTCCCCAATGGTACACAGACGGCAAACATACTGGCAGGGGTTGTAATCCTTCCCTACCCTATCGAAAAATATACAAACACTTTTAATACTGATTCCAAAAAAAGTACTGTATTGACCAATTCCATGATTGCCAAGGGCATCGTTTTATAAATTTGTGGTGGTTCTTCATATTTTTTGTTTACTTTTAAGACCAGGCTCTGAATTTTCTTCTTATATTTCATAGATGTCATTAGTGGTGTGATGGCTATCCAGATGTGATATAGATATAACTGAAATTTAAAATGTAGAATTTTCCTACTGTGATTATTTAACAATAAACTCATCCATACTTGCTCTGGATCTGTGATTCAAGAAGTATTGAAGCCAGAGGTTCAGGACAACAGCCAACTAATTTGCATTATAGATGGAGGTTAATAACGGCATACCCGATCCTCAATCAAATTATTTGTTTATGTTCGACTTAAAGATGTATTTGTTCTTCATAACAATGGTGGCTGATGGGAAAAAGTGCACTGAGTTGCCTCTCACCCTATTACCATCCCAGATGCTGAGTCACCCAGGTGCAATGGGCAACCTCACAGGTCAAAGGCAGCATGCCACTCAGTGGGGTTCAGCAAGACTCACTCACCCCTTTACTCAGGCACAATGTGAAATCTGGCGTGCACCACTCAGCTCAGTAAACACGTGTCACTGCGTCTCCTCCCACCCATCTCACCTCCTGATCACAGCCCATCCTTCCCTATTGTGTTCCCATTTACATAGTATAATGTAAATAACATAAAACATATTTGAAAATGGCTGCTTACCTTTTATCTCTTTTAACTTTCCCATTCTATTTAATGTCAAGAAGGGGGGCTAGGGAGTTATGTTTACCATAATAACCTCTACCTGTACTGTGCTGGCAAATCTTCATTATCAGTTGTAAACTATGCACACTGCCTGTCCCAACAAAGGGTTAAGGTTTGTATGTTAATGCACTTTTAAACAAATATGTTCCTAAATGTATCCCCTAATTGCACACTGCAAGCTATTCTTTAAAATAACAACAAGCTACCTACAGAGGCCTATGTATAAATCTGTTCTAAAGAAACAACTAGAAAAGTAAGAAATATTTTTGGTATGCTGTGCAAATAGTAAAACATAGCAGACACATAGTGGGAAATTCTCAAATTTGACTTAAAAGGTGGAAATACACCATCTTCTCACAGTACATTCCTCCTCAGCCACTTTATGTTCCAGTTACAGCTCATCCCTCCCCATCAACGCAATACTGCCTTTTTCTGACAATGAGTTCAACCTCACGTGTCCCATCAGCTGTCTGTTTCCATACCACCTGCACACTGCTCATCTCTGACAATCAGCTCTACCTAACAAGACGATACAGCCACTTATCTTTCTCCTCCTTTCATAATCACTTAAAGACTAAGGCCGGCCATACACTGTTCCAAAGTGATTGATCAACTTGGGTACAACCAGCCTGCTGGATTCACTTGCAATTATCACTGTCTTCTCCCGGCAGACCGAGTGCCCCTCAGTGCTGCCAGAGTGCCCCTTTAAGTGCTGCCAGAGTGCCCCTTTAAGTGCCCCTCCAAGTGCTGCCACTGTGCCCCCTGCCTGCCCTCTGCACTTACCTTGTCTCGATGTGCAGCTGGTGACGGCGTCAGGCGGCGAGCGGTGTCTCATCGTCCGAGGTCTTCTTCTCCCGCGCTCCTCCTGTCTTCTGCTATCATCCGTCCGAGGTCTTCTTCTCCCGCGCCTGTCTTTTGCTATGATTGGACGCCTAGCGTCCAATTACAGCGCCTGTGACTTCAGCCAATCAGGTTACAGGTAACAGACCTGGCAACCTGATTGGCTGAGAGGCGGGTCTGTGTTAGGGAAGCGGCAATACTGTGTAATCAGCGAACGCACAGCCGTGCGCCCGCTTCACCCGCTGGGAGCACTGTAATTCAGATGCCCGGCGCCCGATCAGGGGCCGGACACCTGAATAGGGGGCGGCAGCGGTGACAATAGATAGATTCATGCAATGCATGAATCTATCTATTGGTGATAAAGCGGTGCATACTGCACTGTGCCCGGCGCCCTTTTTTAAAGGGACATGTTTAAATAATTTATTTTTTATTTTTTGGGGCAGGGATGGCTTCACCCGCTGGGAGCAGACAATGACTTGGCAGGAGAGCACTGTCTGTGTTGATGGGGGAATCGTACAAAATTTGCACCACGTGTGGCCTGCCTTACTTCATGTTTTGTGTTACTATAATGTTTGGGCAAAGCTGGCCTAAACAAACAATTACCAATACAGTACTTAGAAATGCAGCTGTAGCATCAGCAACATCCAGGATATGGCGCTGTGTTTTGGCAGGGGTCTTCCTGTCTTCTGCTAGAAAAAAATAGAGTCAGGCTGAGCACTGCTCATCCATTCACAAGAAGACTTGTATTTTATGAATAAGTATAAGGATTTTTCTGATTGGCTAGGGTGAAAAGGCCGGATGATGGCATCACAATCTTGTCCTCAGCCAAAGGAAGACTTGTACTCATTTATAAAATACAATGCTTCCTCTAAATGGCTGAGCAGCGCTTAGCTCAATTTTGTTGCAGGATTGGGATGAAAAGTCCCTGTACCAATGCCACATATAGCTATATATAAGATTGAGAGTGGGCGCAGCAATCAGTTAAGGAAACAGTTCATTCGGGCCTAAACACCCCAAACAATCTATTTAAAGTAATGCAAACCTGGAATTAGGCTTTAATGTAATTCTAAAGGAAACCATTAAAAAAAATAACAAACATGTTATGCCGCGTACACACGACCGGACTTTTAGACCGAACTGGTCCAAAAGACAATTCGACCGTGTGTGGGCTTCATCGGACCTTCAGCAGACATTTTCTGTTGAAAATCAGACTTTAGATTTAGAACATGTTTCAAATCTTTCCGAAGGACTTGAGTCCGGTCTAAAAATCCGTGCGTCTGTATGCTAGTCCGACGGACGAAAACCGATGCTAGGGCAGCTATTGGCTACTGGCTATAAACTTCCTTATTCAAGTCTGGTCGTACGTCATCACGGTCGAATCCGTCAGACTTTGGTGTGATTGTGTGTAGACAAGTCCGATTTGACGGAAGTCCGTCAAAGTCTGACCGAATTCAGTCCGTCTAAAAGTCCGGTTGTGTGTTCACGGCACGGGTTCACGGCATTAGGCTGGGTTCACACTATTGCCAATTGGATGTGGGTTTCTCCACATCCAATTCGCATAGCAGGAGATTGTGACTGGCTCTCTATGGAGCCGGTTCACACATCTCCGCAGCGGCTCCGGTGTGAATTGCACAGGAGCCCTGTGCTTCTTTTAGTCCGTTTCAGGTCCGAATTCATCCTAAAATTCGGGCTGAAATTGGACCTGAATCGGTGAATGGAGACGCACCAAACTCCTTCTGTGAGCCGCTGCGTGTTCTTCTGTAGTGTGAACCCAGCCTGATACTTACCTGCTCTGTGCAATGGTGTTGCACAGAGCAGCTCTAATCCTCTTCTTCTTGCATCCTTCGCCTGCGGTCCTGGCCCCTAACCCCTGCCAAATGCCCCCAATAGCAAGCCTTTTGCACTCAGAAGGTTTTTTTACTTTAATGCATAGAGAATGCATTAAGGTAAAAAACCTTGAACCTTTAGAACTACTTTAAAGTACACTTGTTCTGAAAGAAACATGGAGAATGTAATTTGCTCACTTCTAAAATCCACAGCTGGTTTTTAATCATTGACAGGAGTCTTTTTTTTTTTTTTTAAGTTTTATTTATTACTTTTTTAACATAACAGGTACATACAAGACCCAATGGGCCACACAAAAGAAACTATTTACATCTCTTCAGCATTGACTCTTCCTCCTCATTCTAGACCCCCGCTCAGTGAAAAAATTAAAATAATAATAATAAGGCCACCTTTTCTCAATAACAGTCAATGGTACATTTAATTATGTCATTTAGTTACATACATGTTAAAAAGCCCATGCTATTATGTATCACTCAATCCGCCACCGTAGTTTCACTCTTCATCCAACTGCCCCACACCTTATCAAATTTTTGTGGTATACCCCTGCTAATGTATGTGGCCTTGTATAAGGGTGCAGCCCTATTAACCAAACCCTTCCATGCTGATACAGCTGGAGGATTAGGCTTTCTCCATGATAACACTATAATTTTCCTAGCGTAATAGATTAGGATCGTCAGCAAAGTACGAGTTACTCTTTTTGGGGCTAGATTGTCCACCAGTCCCAAAAGGCACACCTCTATTGTAGGTTGTAAAGGAATGGCTATTACTTCTGCTATACATTCTGTGACCCCCTTCCAAAATACTTGAATGTTCGAGCAATTCCAAAAGATGTGCATGAAATCGTCAGTGAGCTAACTGCACCACCAGCAACCAGGTGACTGGGTAGGGAACATCTTAGCCAATCTAGCTGGAGTAAGATATATGCGATGCAGGAATTTAAATTGAATGAGTTGGTCGCTAGCAGAGACCAATCTAGTAAAATGAATGTCCCATACATCGTCCCAGTCATCCCCATTCATCTGAGGGAACACCTCACCCCACACCGCCCTACACTTTGCAAGGAGATCTCCTCCCTCACTGAACAGTTGTTTATATATTATAGACAAGGACTTGTCCAAAGTGTCCTCTCTCAGCAAAGACTCAACATCACTAATTTTCAGGGTAATACCATTATCTCCAAATTGGGCATTGTATGCATGTCTGAGCTAAAGATAACGAAACAAGTGAGTGTTGGGAAGATTAAACTTAGTTTTCAGGGCGTCAAACTGTAGAAGTTTCCCACCACCCACTATGTCTTTCAGCATTCTTAATACCAAATTTAGTCCAAATAATTGGATCAGGGTGCTCGTAGAAGTGTGTTAATGTAGGATTCTTCCAAAGTGGTGTTTGAGGAGAAATCTCAAAAGCGCTACAAATCTTGGTCACTGCTACCCATGCCCTACTGGTTGCACGCATGGATATAGCGAGTCTATACAGAGTCCTGACACCCAGATACGGGCCTCATACAAACCAACAACAGCCACCTCTAGTGTATTGGCAGTGTCATCCTCAGGTATAGTAAACCACCTATGTATGAATACTAGCTGACCCGCTTAGAAATATCTGTTAAAGTCTGGGACTGCCAATCCCCCTTGTTTTCACAGCGTTTGTAACACCCGGAGTTTAATTCGGGGGTGTCGCCCCTGCCACAGGAAATTCGTTATGAGCTGATCTATTCTTTCGAATATATATCTCGGTATCCAAACAGGGGAATTCCGAAATATATATAAAAACAGAGGTAAAAATTTCATTTTCACTAAGTTCACTCTACCTATGAGTTTCAGAGGTAGATTCTGCCATGCCTGCAGTCTGGATTTTAGTTTAGTCAAAAGTGGATCGACATTCAAAGAAATAAAGTCTGATACGGAGTTAGAGATACATAACCCCAGATATTTAGAAATATCTAGGCACAACTGAGTGTGGATGAAGACCCTGCGCAAATTAGTATCCGAGGCCTTTTTGGGTATAAAACCTGTTTGGTCGGGGGAAATAACCTGCCGCAGGACCAACATAAGTCTAGTAGCTAACAGTTTGGTCAGTATTTTGAAGTCCTTATTTAATAAAGAGATGGGCCTATGTGATGAACACTGCAGTGGGTCTTTATCTGGCTTAGCCAATAATACAATATGAGCCTCATAAAAGGAGGGGGGAGGCTTCCCTTCTGAAAACAGTCTGTGTATAATTGCAACAGTCTGGGTGTCATGGTCTCTGAATAGTGGCGGTACCACTCAATTGGCAGACCGTCGGGTCCGGGAGCCTTACACTAGGAAATGACTGTATTGCGGAGACTACCTCCTCCTCCCTGAACGTGGCATCCAGAAAACTTCTAGATTCCTCCAGCAGCTCGGGCAACTGTAGGGTCCCTAATGTGTCCCTGAGGTCCCCAGTGTCATATGAAGCTATAGGGGAGTACAGAGACCTATAGAACGATACAAACTACCGTACTACGTCCTCCCCATCTCTCAATAGTTGTCCGGACGGAGACAGTATGCAGGGAACTACTGTCGGGGACGTGTCCCCTGCCGTCAGGAGAACCAGTAGTTTCCCATTTTTATCTCCTTTTTCAAAAACTCTCGCTGCACTCCTTTGCATCTGACAAGTAGTCATGTCCTGATAATGGAGAGACATATTCTTCCTTGCGAACTGCAACTAAGTCAACGTGTCAGGAGAAGGCGAGTCAGCATGTGCCTTAGCGCATTCTTGTTCCTTGTCCTGGAGTTGTTTTTCCACACTATTCTGCTCTGTTCTCAGTGCTTTTATGGCTGATATGTATACCCCCTGAGTGGTGGCCTTGAAGGCTTCCCACTCAGTGTGTACCGTTGCTGATCCTTCGTTAATCTGCCAAAATGTATCAATGTGCGGTTTCAGCATTTCCTCCACAGTGGGTTCCCCAACCCATCTAGGAGACAAACGCCAAACTCTCCTTGAACTCTGGGAGCCTAATTGCAAGGTAATCTGAAGTGGTCTGTGATCCGATAAGCCCCCCGGAAGATAGGACGCCCCAGCCACCAGTGGCAATAATGTCCCATTGGCGAACGCCAGGTCTATTCTGGAGGACGAAGCATGCACCGAGGACAAATACGAGTAGCATCTGTCCGTGGGATGCTTCCCCCGCCAGATCTCTTTGAGACCCACAGCTTCCGCCCAATGCGTCAAGTCGTGGTTTGGAGCCCTGTGTGGATTGGACGTGTCTAACGCGTAGTTAAGAATATTCATGAAATCATTGACAGGAGTCTTTAAAGTGGTTGTAAACCCTCTGGGACCACTTTGACCTACAGGTAAGCCTAGATTAAGGCTTACCTGTAGGTCCAAGAAATATCTCCTTAACCTACACGGTTAAGGAGATATTTTACAAAGAAAGGGCACCGTGCATTGGTGCTGTAGACAAGGGCGCAGGCGCACTGGGCGTGCCGCAAGTAAAGGCAAACATGCCGTCACTTACGGCTCCCTCGAGCATGCGTGGGAGTGACATCATCGCGGCTCTGGCCAGTCACAGCGCCAGAGCCGCGATACACATAAAGAAGATGGACGCTCCGTGGAAGAGGGGACAGCGGTGACATCGCTAGCTCCTGTGTCAGGTAAGTGACACATAATGGGCTACAATGCGATGCATAGTAGTCAATTATGCTTTACCTTTGCAGGGAAACAAAGAGGAAGTAAACCCATCAGGGTTTACTTTCTCTTTAATCCCTCAAATACTTCATTTTAAATCCTCTGCCTTTCCAACCACCATAAAATCTTGCACCTCTGGCTTCCCCCATCAGAAAGTGTGGTGGTTTGAAATGGCAGATAGATGAACTTGATTGCTCAGATAGGTGAATCAACCCATCTACACCGACCAAAACTCAAGTACATTTTTAAGGTGGACTAATTCTTTCAGAAATGTGAGACCAGAAATAATTTCTTCTATCGTATTGTTCAGCTATTATCAGAAAGGGGATACTCCAGTCTGTGTTGATAAACAACATGATCTGGAATGTGATACATTTCACAATGCATCTCTGGGCACCTGCCCACCTTGTCACATCATTATTTAGAACAGGGGTCTCCAAACTTTCTAAAGAAAGGGCCAGTTTACTGTCCTTCAGACCTTAGGGGGGGGGCGGAATCAGGTCTCAAGTCCTGTGGGAACGCATGGGAACGGAGTTCCTGTACTTTTTCCACAACAGGAACTCAGTTCCCGTTAGCAGCTGTGTCCTGCAAGCCTTTGAAGTATGCGAGCTGTGTGGCAGGTGCTATACCAGCAGCCGCCGACACAGCTCGCTATAGTAAGTGACGCACACCAGGGGTGGACTGACCATTTAGGCATTGCCAGTAGGGGGCCCCATGACAGCTTCCGCTTTGATCTACCTGTCAATCACAGCTAGCTGGTGGGTAGATCAGGTCCCTGCTGCTAAGAGATTGTATTTAGGCAGACCTCTCGTGATGCGCTCCTCCTTGCCATATGATGAGAGAACCCAGAGGAGGAGCACAGCAATTCTGCTCACAGGACATGCAGGGAGAGAGGTGAGCTGAGGGAGGAACATCAGTTTGGGGTGGTAAAAGTGTAAACTCACGACATAAACACTCTATATACAAAATAACATTCCCCAATAAAGATAAGAACACGATGTTTACATTTGCATGGAAGCACAATTGTATGAATGCTGATTATTCAGAGAATTACCGTATTTATGTTTATTGAGGATTGTTTTTTTTTTTATGTACTTTTTTGTATGTCTTTTATGTAACAGTTAAGCTTCATACACACAATACTAAAATTGGATGAAAAATACCACTTTTGAAGCGTTCATGTATACGAGCGTATCCTTTTTTTTTTTTTGGTGGAGGAGTGGATCTTGGGTGGGAGTTCCCACACTTTTTTCCCCAGGACTTGACCCCTGGGCGGAATGTGCCCAGTGGGAGTAAACAATACACGATCTTCGGTATTAGGTGGAGAAATACAGTAGTTGGTGTCAGTAGCAGGAATTATGCCCCATAGTTGGTGTCAGTAGCAGGAATTATGCCCCATAGTTGGTGTCAGTAGCAGGAATTATGCCCCATAGTTGGTGTCAGTGGCAGGAATTATGCCCCATAGTTGGTGTCAGTGGAAGGAATAGTGCCCCATTGTTGGTGTCAGTCGCAGGGATTATGCCCCTTTGTTGGTGTCAGTCGCAGAAATAATGGCTCAAGGGCCAAATAAAGGCAAGTAGAAGGTTGCATCTGGCCCCATGGCTGCAGTTTGGAGACCACGGATTTAGAATAATATGGTGTCCTAATTGTAGGGTGTCTTGCATATATCTGGCCTTTTAAATTAAATTGTTGTTGTCCTGAAGATAAAAGTTTCAATGGAAAAAGGCTTAAGGATGTTCTCTTTTGAAAGACTTCCCTGTCTCCTAATTTTCCAATAACATGAAGATTCTGCCAGTCAAGTCTTACACAACGTGTGAAGCAAGTTCAGTGACAAAATCAAAAGTGCAGTACATACCAATGATACAATAAACAAGGGTGATACACTATATTGCCAAAGGTATTGAGACACCTGCCTTTACACATGAACTTTAATGGCATCCCAGTCTTAATCCGTAGAGTTCAATATTGAGTTGGCCAACCCTTTGAAGCTATAACACCTTCAACTCTTCTGGGAAGGCTGTCCACAAGGTTTAGGAGTGTGTCCATGGGAATGTTTGACCATTCTTCCAGAAGCACATTTGTGAGGTCAGGCCCTGATGTTGGATGAGAAGGCCTGGCTCGCAGTCTCCGCTCTAATTCATCCCAGAGGTGTTCTATCGGGTTGAGGTCAGGACTCTGTGCTGGCCAGTCAAGTTCCTCCACCCCAAACTCGCACATCTATGTCTTTATGGACCTTGGTGTGAAATTGTTTTTCAGGGGTTGGGCCTGGCCTCCTTCGTTCAAGTGAAGTGAACTCTTAAGACGTCAGCATACCAAGACATATTGGAGAATTTCATGTTCCCAACTTTGTGGGAACAGTTTGGGGATGTCCCTTTCCTGTTCTAAAATGACTGTGCACCAGTCTAAAAGAGGATATAACGTTGTAGGCTTTTCAACTTCTTATAGAAATGCAATCATTTTTTTCTTTAAAATATACAAAAATTATTAAAAAAGTAAAACAGTATTTTATGAAACAAATATGTTTAAAATACATAGCGCCTTAGACTGGCCATACATTTATACAAATTCCTTATTCAATTTCCTCTTCAACTATGTAGTGCAAGGCCTGCCTGATTATATACAAATTGAAATTTTTAGCTTTGACCTCATATTATATGGTTTTGGTAAATCTACAAGAAAATTGTATAATGTATGGCCAGCCTTAGTAAATGCCATCCAGGTAGAGTTTGCATCCATGTTAATATATATAATATATTTCACTTTCAAACTATCACATCAATTCCAAGATAAGTTCATGTTTGGAACATGTTAGGGGTCTTTCACACGAACAATCCGTATGTCCGTTTTTCATCCTTCCGTTTTCGGATGAAAAACGGACATACATGCATCCCTATGGGATAGCGGGTGTCAGCGGATGAGCATCCGCTGACACCCGATATCGTCCGTGTCCGCTATGGTCCGTTTCTGCAGATGGAGGAAAACCCTATTTTTCCATCCATCTGCGGATTGGATCGGATGACGACGGACTCTACGGTCCATCATCACCCGATCTCCTATAGGGGAGAGCGGCGCTCTGACAGGTCCGTCCCTGCACAGAGTGCACAGACGGAACTGTCATCTTCCTGCTCAGCGGAGATCGCTCTGGCAATCCCCGCTGAGCAAGCGGATATCCACGGGGTGGATCAGCACTGATCCGCCCCGTGTGAAAGAGCCCTTACACCTGTATTTTGGGTGTAACAGGTAATATGCTCCATCACCTCCCCTCCACCCCCATCTGTGACATCAGGCGGGGGGAGTCCTCCCCACCGCTGCTGTTGCATTCAAAATTGGATTGACTTGGATACAACTAGCTTTGCCATAGATGGACTGAAATTTGGACGATTGCTGATGAACTGGCCAAATTTTTTGTACTGCAAAATTATGGGCTTTTTTTTTTTTTTCCTAAAAGTGAACTTAGCCTTTAATGTCGTTTATAAAAGCTTCCATGCAAGCAGATCCAAAAAGAAAGCAAAACAACTGGTTTATTGCGTTCAACTAAACAATGTACAGTTCAGCTGTTTGATCTGAATGTACACGTTTTTAGAACTCTGTGCACTGCCTAGGTACACGGAGTACACACGTGAATCTGTGCCACCAAACGGAGCTCACGTTTCCAAAATGTGATAAAGGAAATTCACTGTATGTAGATTTGTGATATGTATGGAAACCTGACTTACTTGTTTTATGTTCAGCATTCAGCAATGGCAGAAGAGCAGAACTACGCAACCTGTATCTATGCACACAGAAATAGCATCAAGGAAAGCTGTGCCGAGAGATACTGGGGCTGCCATCGCTGGCCGCCTTCTGAAAGTGCTAACTGACTGGCTGTCCCTAATTTCTAACTTTTGGAGTCACTGAACCAGATCAAGTCAAAGTGACATCAGAACTCCTGATCTGAATATGTGTGATTTAGAAAGCTCCAAAGCCATCTATAAAGCCAAGTGGATACCATTGTCATAGGAGTTCAGCAATGGCTGCCTCCATATTTTTTCTATACAGATTAGGTGTATATGTAAGCTTTTTGTAGGGGTGTCATGTGTGTGAATCCCTATTTAGGTAACACATCCACTCATGCAGCATCAGTGTTACTGAAACATCTTGAGTCTCTACCAAGTGCTGGATGGGGTAACCTTCCTGAGTTTTTGACTCTTTAGCATACCTCCCAAATGTCCCTGATTTCGAAGGACTGTCCCTGATTTAGAGCAAGGTCCCTCTGTCCCTCTTTCCTCCTCATTTGTCCCTCATTGTGGTCTGATCTATATAGCTGTATATAAAATGTACTATTTATCTATCAAAAAAGTGTTTCTCAGTGCTAAACCTTTCATCCAATTTCTAAATTGCTGCATTTGTAAATTCCAAAAGCCAGTATAAAAGTAGTGGTTAAAAAAAAAAAAAAACACTTGTGAGTTTAACTATTTTTAAAAATAATTCTTCTTTAATGGGGGCGTGGCAAGGGGTGCGTCCTGTGCCTACGTACTTTTTCTAATCGGTGTCCCTCATTTCCATCTCAAAAAATTGGGAGGTATGCTTTAGTGTCCCCACCTAGAAAGCTTTTGTGTTGGCAAAAAGAAATCTCTCATAGGCACACCTTGTCCCTGGATAACACGTGTGGTATGAGCTAATACAGATCCACTTTTGTAGATAGATGCAGTTTCAAACTCTATATCATAGACTTTTAGATAGTGGACAGGAGGAGTGTGGAATACTCAAATTCTTCATGGGCTTCTACAGCTCCTGTGGTTGACAAAGGGTGGTGAGTCCCTGCATCCAGAAGCACAAAGCTACCACTGGAACAATCAGGCCACAGGATAGTTTGGTGTTGCTAGTATTGTGAATACTTCACCAGAGGTGAAAAATTAGGTGGTATGCTGTGCACGCCGCAGCAAATCGAGAGCGTGGCAAAATTGTGTTAACAGTGGGAGGGGCAAAAACCATGAGCCTACTCACTGTGTACATGGTAACATATGCCATAGTCTTCATACCCTCAAAATATGCTTTAAAGACTGTGCCACAAGCAGTCTAACAGACATGTATACAATCCAGCACAATCATTTGCACAAAATGAAACTCTTCCATTACATGTGTTTTCTGCACACACATCCAGAGTTCACATTCACTCCTTCCATACATTCACAGCTTGCCTCTGTATCCCCACCCCCAGCTTACCTTTGCACCCCTCTATAACTCACCTCTGCACCACCCATTTACAGCTACGCTGTATACAGTGAACCTCTGCACCCCTGTCCAAAGCCCACCTCTGTATTCCTCAAACAACCACAGCTCACCTTTGCACCCCCCATTCATAGCTCACCCCTGTACTTCCACTCCCTATCCACAGCTCACCACTGCACTCCCTGTTCACAGCTCACCTCTGCACAGGTAATCACAGACTAACTTTCTGAAAGTCATTACTGAGACATTTCTGTAGAAATCAAAACCAACTATATCTAAATTTAATGTATTTGAAGATCAGGGTGTTTCACAAACTGAACGCAGTTTAGACATTTAGGTGGACCATGGCACAGTAAGTCACAAATATTTCTAGCTTAAGCATAAAATCCAGTGGCAGACATTTTGGCACAAACCTATACATACCTACAAATGACTGCAAGAAGTCAAGCTCTCCAGCTGTCACCTATCTCTTCTACCTGTCCGGGGATCCAGCGTGGTCCTCAACCGAGCCAGGTCTTTAGGTCCAGGCGCCGGCATGTTTACTTTGGGAGCTTCTGCATAGGGATCCAACTAAAAGTGGGAAGGGGAACCTGTCAAAACCCACCCACCCCCCCCCCCTCAAAAAAAGTGCCAAAACTTAAAGAGGGGGGGGGGGGGGGGGGAGGAGGCAGACAAGTGTAACCTCTCCTTTTGGGTGAAGTTCCGCTTTAACCTGCCCATCCCTATAACCTTAATGCTTAATCCACCCCCTAAAATTAACCTTTAGCACATAAAATGTGTCCCCTTTACACACACAGCTGACCCTAGCACATGAGGGATGGCCTCAGCCCAAAGTCTCTAGAATCTCTTTCTCCAGGCTGTACTCACAAATGTCCTTGGAAAAATATTTGCCTCCTTCCAATATCCATGCAACACTTTCTCCCTGTGATACCAGACTAGATCCTCAGACAACAGTCCCCCAGTCAGCTTTCTGCAGCTTCCAGTGAAGCAGGCCCTCAGGTCATCCACGTTAGCCCTCGACACCTCGCACGCACATGCCAGGATGGCATAAGAGGGCAAGCAGCCCCCCTTTGGGCTGGGATCTTCTTCTAAGGAAAAAGACCTGGAAGCTCCATGTCTTAGAATATGTATACAGACTCCCAGCAGCCATCTGGGCTACCCTCCCAGGGATTGTCCAGGGCTGTATAAAAATATTCATGCTGCCCATTTGCCTTGCTCTACACCTATATTCCAGAACATACCACAGTTCTCCAGAGAGCAGAGAGAGCAATCAAACCTCCATCAGGTGAAACACTAAACAGACCAGAATAATCAACACAGCCACACTGGTTACAATGAGCCAAAACTAAATTTGCCTAAAAACAAACTACAGCCTCACTGGATGCATCGAGCCATAACCAAATTTACCTAATTCTAGCACCTATCTAGGAGGGTGCAGGGCCCAGCGCCAGCAAAAGGCGGCTTAGGCAGCCGCCTTAGGGCGCCAGGATAGGGGGATGGTAAAATCCGAATCCCCAGCCACTTGCTAAGGCTTTGGATTTTTAAAATAATTGTCTTCTGTTTCCTAGGTGGGGGGAGGGGAGTGCCACCCCTGAATACCAGAGCCTGACCCACACCTGCGTGGCTGTGCCAGCAGAATCAGTCATAGACGGATGTGACAGGAGACTAGCTTGCTAGGACCACTGGCAACCGATGCTGCGCACAGCAGGAGGAAGCCTTACCTCCTCTGTACAGAACTGCTCCATCAGCCCCACCTTCTAGCTCCACCCCTGGCTCAGACTCCCACTCCTTTACTCCAGACTGCTCCTGCCAGCCTGCTATGTAAGATAAGACAGACTTCCTGTTACACAGCTCCCTCCATGTAGCATGCCAATAACCACAGCATATTGCTGTGCCCCACATACACAGTGCCCAGAGCTTGAGGGACTTTAGTGTGTGTCCAGATGTCCTCACACAGTGCCCCAACCTGACACACAGCCATCCCCTGCTCACACAGGGCACCGCTTTTTTTTTTTTTTTTTTTTACCAAAGACGTGGCAAAATATGTTTTGGTCAAAAATTTATAAAGACATTTTATTTTTTAATTGGATATGTTTTAAAGCATAAACTTTATTTGTTTGTATAGAAATACATAAAAACCCAGTGGTGATCAAATACCACCAAAAGAAAGCTCTATTTGTGTGAAAAAAAATGATAGAAATTTTGTTTTTACCACTGTATACCAGGCTTCATGACTGTACAATTACCAGTTAAAATAGCACAGTGGTAAATAGCAAAAAAAATGATCTGATAATGAAGGGGTTAAAACCTTCCGGATCTGAAGTGGTTTATACTCATTGATGTGTGTTTAGGTATTTTACAGGAAAACGCATAAAATATGCAAAAAAAGTGTGCACCTGTATAAGGTGTGTGGGATCTAATGCTAACAACTATCCCTATCTCTCGCCTCAAATACTTAAACTGCACTAAATTAAAGCTCTAGCACCTGACCCTAAGTCTAACTACTTAACTTAGCACCAACATCAGATTCATTACAGTCAGGTGTTGTGTAACACTAAAATGTCAGCAATGATTTATGCTGATGTCAAAATCGGAGCAGCTTTGAGTTTGATCCCCAAATTGTGTGCAAAAACAAAACAGTAAACAGTAGATTAACTACCGTATTTATCGGCGTATAACACACACTTTTTCCCCCTTAAAATCGGGGGAAAAGTCGTGGGTGCGTGTTATACGCCGATACCCCAATAAAAAGGGGCCAAAAAATTAAAACGGCGCCGAAAAAAAGCGGCCGCCGCCAAAAAAAACGAGCGCCGCCGGAAAAAAACGAGCGCCGCCGAAAAAGACCGATCTGTCTGTTCCGCTCTGCTCGCAGTCCCGCCTCCCTGCGCTTGCTTCCGAAACAGCAGGGAGGCGGGACTGCGAGTGGAGCCGGAAAAGCCCGAGCCGTCTGTTCCGCTCTGCTCGCAGTCCCGTCTCCCTGCGTTCGCTTCCGAAACAGCAGGGAGGCAAGACTGAGAGCAGGAGCCGAACAGACGGCTCGGGCTTTTCCGCCGACGCTCGTTTTTTTTCGGCCGCACGGTCTTTCTAGGCGGCAATTTCAAATGCGCAAAAGATGGAAATGACGCTGACAAGCTGCAGATCACACTGGGCAAGCTGCAGATCACACTGGGCAAGCTGCAGATCACACTGGGCAAAGCTGCAAATGACGCTGACAAGCTGCAAATGACGCTGACAAGCTGCAAATGACGCTGACAAGCTGCAATGACGCTGGGCAAGCTGCAAATCACGCTGGGCAAGCTGCAAATGACGCTTAAATGTAAGTGTTTTTTTTCCCTAAACTTCCCTCCTAAAACTTTTTTTCCTTAAAATGCCCTCCTAAACTTGGGGTGCGTGTTATACGCCGGTGCGTGTTATACGCCGATAAATACGGTAATGGTGGACACTTTTTTCCTCATTGGCTTTTTTTTAGGCTTAATAGAATTAAATAGTGGAAGTGATATTCTAACCAGGCCAGCATTTCCAATCTATTACTCATGCATATTTATGTAATAAATCCTAAAAGAAAAAGTCGAGTGCCGGTTCACACTACAGCAACTTGGGATTCGACTTGTCAGACCTCAAGTTGCCCCAAGTCGCTGGACATAAGAAATTCCATTGAAGTGAATGAGAGCCGTCTTAATGTACACTACTGAAGTTGCTCCAACTTCAGAAAAGTTTCCTGTACTACTTCAAGGCGACTTCTAGGCAACTTGTACCCATAGATTTCAATGGAAGTTGCCTCCAAGTCGGATCTCCATCTATATTGAAGCGACTTTACAGGAAAAAGAAAATCATTTTTTTTTAAGTCGCGCTGAAGTTGCTCTGAAGTGGCCTCCAAATCGCCTTGCAAAAACGCGCTGTAAGTCGGGTTGCCCCTGTGTGAACCGAGCCTAAGGCTGCATTCACACCTGAGCGTAGTGTTTTCAGGCAGAAAATCGTGCGAATTGTGGCGTTTTTTTGCAGTGCTATTTACCGCGATTTCGCAGCGTTTTTGCTGCGATTTTGTGCAGAGCAAAAGGTCACCAATGTAAAAAGAAGAAAAACGCCCAAATCTGCCTGATTCGAGCGACAAAAAAGGGTCCGGAACTTGTTTGAGCTTCAGGCGTAGGGCTTCAGGCGTTTTGGAGTGGAGATGTGAACCATCTCCATAGAGAATAATGTATTTTTTCCCCTCTAGCGTTTTGTAGCTTCAGGCTTCAGGCGACAAAACGATCAGTTGTGAATGCAGCCTAAGGCCTAATTCACACCTATGCATTTTTACTGCTTTTTGCATTTTGCAGATTTGCACTACAAAATGTGTTCCATAGGAAACCATGTTAAATGGACTGTAGTGCAAATCTGCAAAATGCAAAAAGCACTAAACATGCATAGGTGTGAATCAAGCCTAAGACATAAGGCATAAAATTAACAATTAAAAGCTTAATATCTAAACCCAAAACAAAGTTATAATTTACTGCGCTTACTAGTCCCCAGAAGAGGTGGTTGCATTAGTTTACTATTCTCACTCTTTTTGCACCTTATAATCCTGAAAATAGCAGGTCTCCTGTCTCTGGGTGGCTATACTCACTCCACCACTGTATCTATAGAGGGAGCTATGACTGATACCCAGGCTGGACTTCCATCATGTCTTCCTTGGGTCATCTCAATGGCATGGGGGGTGAGGAGATGTACAGTTTTGATCTTGTGTTTAGTTATTCTTTGCCAATCAAATTAACCCATCACCCACATGCCTATCACACAAACCTGTATATTGCAAATAGGTGTGTCTACATGTAAGCATGCCAATGATAAACATATGGCTATTGCAGAAATGTGTAAGCTTTTAGCATAACTGTTACATCTAGCAACTCTCTCATATTATATCTCATATCTTTTTATCTTTTTTTAGTCATTCATTTGTCAGTCATAGGTATCAGTTTATTAGACTACTTTTTTAAGTATTTCCATCACACTAACCTGACAGTCAAAAGCAAATCAACCTGCCAATTGTGAGCATATGCCCATCTCATCAAGCATTTCTGTCATAAGAACATGTTTGTTACATAAACCTAAATGCATAAATCTGTCAATTAAATATTCTAAAGTCACGGTCACACATAATGCAGTGATTTTCATGTTTCTGTACTGAATCAATGCTCATCAATGCTCAATGAATTCAATGCTGAATCAATGCTCACTGCTACGGCTCATAGAAAACAATTGTTTTTATGCTGCATATTTCCTATGTCAATGCACTGCAGTACAGGTAAATGAATGATGTCACTTTGGGGGGGCACTGGAACACATGGTCTCTGGTGCTGCTCTGCGTGGTAACCAATCAGCTTCCAGGTTTTATTTTCAAAGCTTAATTGAACACACTGAAGTTAGAAGCTGATTGGTTACTATGCACAGCTGCACAAGATTCTGTGCGCACCAGTTTTAGTAAATCCCCCCCCTATGTGACACTTCAAATAAAGTAAAAAAATTTAATAAAATAAATAATGTGATGCGCAGAGACATACCAAGCTTTGCTCCTTGCCAGAGCTTGAGCTGACACTGCGCCTTACCATGCACCGCGGGCTGGTGTGAGTCAGCCCTAAGGCCCCTTTCACACTGGGGCGGGGAGCCGTGGTGACGGTAAAGCAGCGCTATATTTAGCGCTGCTTTACTGTCGTTTTAGCCGCGGTTTTCGGCCGCTCGCAGTGCGGTTTTATCCCCCGCGAGCGGCCGAAAAAGGGTTAAAGACCCCCAGCAGAGTGCCGCCGTATCGGCGCTTTGCGGCGGTATTGCCGCGGTGTCCCATTCTAATCAATGGGAAGGAGCGGTATAGGAGCGGTGAACACACCGCTCCTATACCGCTCCAAAGATGATGCTAGCAGGACTTTTTTGACCATCCTGCTAGCGCACCGCTCCAGTGTGAAAGCCCGCCGGCTTTCACACTGGAGTTAAAGGGGCCGGATTTTTTCAGGCGGTATACAGGCGCTATTTATAGCGATGTACCGCCTGAAAAACACCCCAGCGTGAAAGGGGCCTAACATGAAATGCTAGCTGCACATGCTAAAAGTAAAGACAAATAGTCTGATGGACATGAGAAGATGCACATATTTCACATAATTCTGCAAAATAAGCGGGCATGTTGGAGCTCACATGAACTTGCTAAAGGCAAACAGTTAAGTTCACTGTTTAAAGCCTTACTAGATATACTGCACAGGCTTATGACACACCTGAGATTAACAGTAATGCGTCCTGTGTTAAAGATGTCTGCAACCTGCCTATTGTTCATTGAATCAGAATAGTCATCTGTGTTTTAAAGTAATATTAAAGGCAATTTAACCACTTCAGCCCCAAAGTTAAAGTTAAAATAATTTTTATTTTTTTTCTATAAAATTACTCAAACATTATATCTATTTTTTTCAGACACCCTAGAGAATAAAATGATGGTCATCGCAATACTTTGTCACACCGTATTTGCGCAGCAGTCTTACAAGCAAAATTTTTTGGGAAAAAATAAAAAAATTTGAGTTATAAAAAAAAAGACAATAGTAAAGTTAGCCCAATTTTTTTCTATATTGTGAAAGAGAATGTTACGCCAAGTAAATTGATAGCCAACATGTCACGCTTCAAAATTGCGCCCGCTCGTGGAATGGCGACAAACCTTTGAACTTAAAAATCTCCATTGGCGATGTTTAAAAATTTCTACAGGTTATCAGTTTTAAGTTACAGAGGAGGTCTAGTGCTAGAATTATTGCTCTCACTCTAACGATCGCAGTGATACCTCATGTGTGGTTTGAACACAGTTTTCAGGTGTTAGCGTGACTTAAGTATGCATTCGCTTCTGTGAGCGAGCTTGGCGGGACTGGGCGCTTTAAAAACATTTTTTTTCTTATTTATTTTACCTTTTATTTTTACAAAAAAAAATTGGGGTTACTTTTATTCCTATTACAAGGAATGTAAACATCCCTTGTAATAGAAAAAAGCATGACAGGATCTCTTAAATGTGAGCTCTGGGATTAAAAAGACCCCAAATCTCATATTTACACAAAAAGGCAATAAAATAAAAATAACAAATTAAATGTCATTAAAAAAATAAAAAAAATAAATCCCCTTTAAGAGCATTGGGTGGAAGTGACGTTTGACCTCCCAAGATAAAAAAAGAGTCTAGCAATACACTCCAAACTGCTTGGTTTACAGCTTTTACCACTGTAGAATATGTAGCGGGGGCTGGTAGTGCATAAACCTAAATGTAACAACAAAGCTAATCCAGATGTAATGTACTATGTGAGCTTGTACACAAATAAAATTCCAAGTGCCCACAAATGTATATTATTGTATGGAAGTTTAGTAGCATTTTGTGTCCTTACCTTGCACGCTCTGCATTCCAGGTGATCAGTGGTGTATTACTGTACACTGGCTGCTCCCTTCAGGGTATGGTTTCTTATATTCACAACAATACAAGGTGCAGCTACAGTTAGGGTAGCAAGATGCTATAAAATAATGATGTGGGGCATTGCTGTGCTAAAAGAACATTAGCACTGAAATCCAGGCAGATACAAGAGTCACAAATTAAGTGCCATTAGTTAGGCGCACGACCAGTGACGTCACACAAATACTACACCTTTAGTATTGTATAGTAAGATTACTACACTTATTAAAGCAGAACTTCACACAAAAAGGGGAGGTTCTGCTTATTTACCTTCTCCCCCCTCCTCTTTAACAATTGTCACTCGCCTGCAGCCTTCTGGGACATATCACTGGTCCCAGAAGACTGTGGGACCATTCACAAAGCACAGCACAGCTCACGCATGCGCAGTGGAAAACCGGCTGTTAAACCGCAAGGCTTCACAGTTGTTTTCCCTTAGTTAAGATGCTGACGCCTGCACTCTAAGCCCCTGGATCCCTGGACAGGTGAGTGTCCTTATATTTAAAATCAGCAGCTACAGTATTTGTAGCTGCTGACTTTTAATTTTTGGGGGGAGACTGGAGCTGATAGTCGAAATAAGCACCTGATTCTTGCCATGAACAGAAATAAGTATTTTCCTCACCATGCTATGAGCATCTCAGGTTCCACAGATTGTTTCCTGCCAATAATCTTTATATAATGACTTTTTATTTCCTGGAAAATCTTTCTGATCAATGTGAGCTATAAAATTCCCCTAATTAATTGTCCTGACATTAGTAACAATGATGAATGTGTTGTGTCCTCCAGGAACAGAGCCAAAGTGTTAACAGTGGAAAGAGATGGGCTCTCGTTACTTTTTCCTTTTCAAGATGTGTCTACCCTCAGTTGAGCACAAACACTGCTTGTATTGTTTACTACATACGGAAAATAGTTTAAGAGCTTTGATGGAGCTGCCAGCGTGGATAAGTAAAGTTACAAAGCTAACAAATGGGGAAAGCAGCCACCCACCCACAGCAAGGTGCCAGCCAGCCAGCACCCACATCAGGGTGCCAGCCAGCACCCACATCAGGGTGCCAGCCAGCCACCCACATCAGGGTGCCAGCCACCCACCCACAGTAGGGTGCCAGCCACCCGCAGCAGGGTGCCAGCCAGCCACCCATAGCAGGGTGCCAGCCAGCCACCCACATCAGGGTGCCAGCCAGCAAGCCCACCCACATCAGGGTGCCAACCAGAAAGCCCACTAACATCAGGGTGTCAGGCAGCCACCCACAGCAGGGTGCCAGTCAGGCCAGCAAGCCCACCCATAGAAGGATGCCTGCCATTTTTAACCTTACTCTTTCAAATTCCAATGCAGATGGATGCAGAGAGAAAAAGTAAAAGTGTGGCCTGGGACTATTTCTCGTCTCAACCACCTCCAGGAAAAGCAGCAGTGTGCAACACATGCACAGACAATGTGAGCATGGGATCAACAACTGCAAAAAACAAAAAAAACTTCAAATCTTTGGGCTCATCTAAAGCCCCATACACACGCGCGGATTATCCGAGGACCAGGTCCGTCGGATCATGTCCGTCGTACTTTGTCCGATGTTGGTTTTGCGTACACACGGTCGGACAAAGTTGTCGGAAAATCCGATCATTCTGAACGTGGTGACGTTTGTTGCCTACGACGGGACTACGTAGAGGCTAGTAGCCAATAGCTTTGGTCTTGTAATGTGATCTGAGCATGCGTAGCACTTTGTCCGTCGGAATTCGCTACACACGATCGGATTTGGTGTGATCGGACTTTGTTGTCAAAAAATCTATCCAGCAGGAGATAGGACTTTGTCCGTCGGACAATCCGATGGAAACTGTCCGATGGTGCCTACACACGGTCGGAATTTCCGACAACATTGTCTGATAGGACAGAATCCATCGGAAAATCCGACCGTGTGTATGGGGCTTTAGAGTTCATCATGTTGAATTACATAATAAAGCACAGAGAAAACAAACTGAATCACAAAGTGAAATACCAAAATCCCACCAAACAACAATAAAAGATATGTTTCAGAAAAAAGTTAAGTGGCTAAATTCAGATGGAAGATCCCAACAGAAACAGCTGGACAAAGCAATCACAGAGATGATGGTTACGGATAACTGGCAGTATTGAAGAAAGCATACTGTCAGTGTGTCCTGTCTACTGTCTAGCTTTTTGCACTGCAGTAGTGATTTAAATGTAATCAGTGCAGTGCAATGCACTAGTAACACAGTCATACTTTTTCTGTTTTGGGGAGCCATTTAGGAAGTTATTGTTTTCAAGCACTTTCCCAGTTGTTTACTTTTAGACCTCGTTCATCACATCATGGTGCACTGCAGACAGAGATATCAGTTTTGAAATCTGTGAGTGTTTTTCTCCCATCAGGTTTTATGTAAAGAACGAGCCCTTAATGTTTCATTTTAAAAAATATTAACATGTTTAGTTTATAGCAGATTTATGCAAAAAATCTGTGTTATTTTTGAAAAGTTTAAATGTACAAAATATCATCAAATAATATCGTCTTTCAGCAGGAGAGGTGGCCGAAATATCGGTATCGTATCAGCACCGAAAAAATGATGTACAGTGCCTTAAAAAAGTATTCATACCCCTTGAATTTTCCACATTTTATCATGTTACAATCAAAAACCTAAATGTATTTTTATTGGGATTTTATGTGAAAGACCAGCACAAAGTGGCACATAATTGTGAAGTGGAAGGAAAATTATAAATTGTTTTAATTTTTTTTTACAAATATGTGAAAAGTGTGGCTTGCATTTGTATTGAGCCCCCCTGAGTGAATACTTTGTAGAACCACCTTTGACTGCAATTAGTCTTTTTGGGAATGTCTCTACCAGCTTTGCACATCTAGAGAATGAAATGTTTGCCCATTCTTCTTTGCAAAATAGCTCAAGCTCTGTCAGATTGGATGGAGAGCGTCTGTGAACAGAAATTTTCAAGTTTTAAGCCACCAGTGGTGGCCCATCCATATGGGGCGCAGGGGCGCCTCCCCCTAATCCATGCACCTGGCCCCTAATCTACATGCAGGGCAGAGGACACATTGATTTCAACAAATTAATATTCGCTATTGTCTTCCTGCTTCTCTTCCTGGCCAATCAGGAAGTGGATCCTGAGACACGATTGGCCAGGGAGTCTCAGGATCCACTTCCTGTTCGGCCGGGAGGAGAAGCAACGGCCCTGGAGCGAAGAGCAAGATCCCTGTCATCTGCCTTCTAAGGTAAGGAGGCCTCTGTCTGTCTGTCCTTCTCCTGTGGGGGATGGGGTGTTGGGGGATTGCCATCTTCCTGTCAATCTCCCACGGGTGTGGGGGGTGCCGCCTTCCCGTCCATCTCCCGTGGTGGGCGGTGGGGTGTGGGGTTTTTTGTTGGATTTAGGTCTGGACTTTGACTGGGCTAACACATGAATATGCTTTGATCTAAACCATTCTATTGTAGCTCTGGCTGTATGTTTAGGGTCGTTGTTCTGCTGGAAGGTGAACCTCCGCCCCAGTCTCAAGTATTTTGCAGACTCGAACAGGTTTTTTTCTAAAATTGCACTGTATTTGGATCCATTCATCTTCCCATCATCTCTGACCAGCTTCCCTGTCCCTGCTGAAGAAAAGCATCCCCACAACATAATGCTGCCACCACCATGTTTCACAGGGAGGATGGTGTGTTCAGGGTGATGTGCAGTGTTAGTTTTCCACCATACATAGCGTTTTTCTTTTAGACCAAAAAGTTCAGTTTTGGTCTCATTTGACCAGAGCACCTTTTTCCACATGTTTGCTGTGTCCCCCACATGGCTTCTCCCAAACTGCACAGGACTTCTTATAGCTTTCTTTCAACAATGGTTTTCTTCTTGCCACTCTTCCATAAAGGCCAGATTTGTGGAGTGCATGACTAATAGTTGTCCTGTGGACAGATTCTCCCACCTGAGCTGTGGATCTCTGCAGCTCCTCCAGAGTTACCATGGGCCTCTTGGCTGCTTCCCTGATTAATGCTCTCCTTGCCAGTCAGTTTAGGTGGACAGCCATGTCTTGGTAGGTTTGCAGTTGTGCCACTCTCTTTCCACTATCGGATGATGGATTGAACAGTGCTCCGTGAGATGTTCAAAGCTTGGAATTTTTTTTGTAACCTAACCTTGCTTTAAACTTCTCCACAACTTTATCCCTGACCTGTCTGGTGTGTTCCTTGGCCTCCATAATGCTGTTTGTTCACTATGGTTCTAGATTTTAGTTAGGGGTATCAGAGTAAAGGGGGCTGAATACAAATGCATGCCACACTTATTTGTAAAACTTTTGAAAACCATTCATCATTTTCCTTCCACTTAAAAATTATGTGCCACTTTTTGTTGGTCTATCAAATAAAATCCTAAAAAAATACATTTATGTTTTTGGTTGTAACATGACAAAATGTGGAAAATTTCAAGGGGTATGAATACTTTTTCAAGGCACCGTAAAGTTATGCACTTGGGGCTAAGAATATGCATGCATCATACATACTAGGGGGAGTACAACAGAGGGAATCCATAGTGAAGAAGGATCTGGGGGTTCTGGTAGATCATAAGCTTAATAATAGCATGCAATGCCAATCTGCGGTTTCCAAAGCGAGCAAAATCCTTTTGTGTATTAGGAGAGGTATAGACTTCGGAGAGAGAGATATAATTTTGCCTCTGTACAAATCATTACTAAAGCCCCATACACACGGTCGGATTTTTTCATGGATTCTGTCCGATCGGACAATGTTGTTGAAAAATCAGACCGTGTGTATGCACCATCGGACAGTGTACGTCGGATTGTCCGACGGACAAAGTCCTATCTCCTGCTGGATAGATTTGCCGACAACACGGTCCGATCACACCAAATCCGATCGTGTGTACGGTTGTCCGACGGACAAAGTGCTACGCATGCTCAGAAGAAATTCTGTGACGGAAGCGCTCGGTCAGGTAAAACTACCTTTCCTAATCGACACAGCACATTCGTCACGCTGCAATGTTAAAATGTCTTTAATGCAGCGCATTCTCTTTTTCTTTACAATGCAACAAGAATGACATGTTTTAGCTGCTCCTATTCACCCGCACTTCTCACAAACTTAGTTCTTTATTACTTTTCAGGATTTATACACTACATGTTTATTTTTACTCAGATCGTAAAAGAATCTTTGTTATATTTTTAGCATGATTTGTCTTTTTTTTTTTTTTTTTTTTTGGGAATACATATTTGAAGGAGATTTTTTTTTTTGTTTTTTGGAGGGGGGTTGTGTGTCTCAACTTAGCCAAACCACATTATTAACATTTGTATTTGTTGCTTAAATTTACTAGGAGTTTGTTGGTTGTTGGTGCCCCTTGTTAATTATACTTTATGATTAGTGAAATGTACCTGCCTACTCAAAGAAAAACTGTCATTGTAGAAAAGTAAAACACAATAGTCAATGATTATTTCAAATCCAAAAAACATTTATTTAGGTCTCAGCAACAAACCAAAGAGGAACGCAGCCATGGTGAAACTTGGGGAATTTGCAAAGCCTTGGACACCCACGGCAACCATCATTTTTCAAGCTTAGAAAATTGGGGGCCTGAGGAGTACCTATCTAAATAATAAGGGAGTGCAATCTGGTCCTGAAGTCCAAAACATCCGGAACTGCAGCAGATGCCATCTAGGTCCCCAGGCTCTGGTCCTACGAGAGGCTCCATCTTCTCTCAGACCAGACTGAATCAAGGTCATCACTCTCTTGTCTTCCTTGTACTCTTCCTTCCACGCCGTGGTGCTGGTGCTGGTGGGGTGGCAGAAGGAGGAGGAGGAGGCGGAGCAAGGTCACTCTCGCAAACATGTGTGAGGGGAGTCATCTCCCCAGCCATCCCCTCATTTAGGATTTTGAGGATGACATCCTCACACATGCTGCGTTGCCCCGCCTCCATACCCGTCATTTTATTTTCAACCAAGGAGGCAAAGGCCTCCTCGTAGGTGGGTGTGGCATATAGGGAGGCTGAAGCGTCTCGGATCAGCTGGAGCGCTGACTCTCCCACCTCCCCCATGCTTTTCGCCCTTCTGTAGGGAAGGCGGAGGGGAGGGACTTGGGAGACAGTCAGGCTCCTACGCCTACCCCCCTGTTGGCTGCCACTAACCCCTGCCTCCTCCTGACTGCCACCTTCCACAGCCACCTCCTGGCTGAGGTCTTCCTGTGTATGAAAAAGGGACATAGTTTCAGTTATTTGTTCATCAAACACACACAATTCTCATCTAGTGACTGTTGCAAAATGTTTACAAATAGAAAACCATACAATTCTCAGCCCTGCAGTTTAGATTCTTCCCAAAAATGTCTCCAACACCACTGTCTGTTGATATGTCAATCACGTTAGGAACTAAGCAATTGGGGATCCTGAATTAACTGAACATCATTCATTATTCCCAAAAATGGTTACCAAACTACTATACCTGCCATAATAGGGGAAATTCTGTCAGGGTCCTGGCCGCCCGGTGCGGCCCAGATTGCCTCCACGTAGGCAAACGGTTACCCCCATGCCCTCCAGGCATCAGCGCGGGCGTTGGCGCGCGCCGCGGGCGCGTGCACGCGCGCGACCGGCCCGCGGGCGCGCTCCCGTGCGCTAATAGCGGGGGCGCGCGCCCGTGCACGTGCGCGTTTAGCGCTGTTTGGCGCCAGTGCGCCTATTTAAGGATCAGGGCTGCAGCCCTGCGGTGCTGTTCGTCTGCAGCTCTGACCTGAATCTCCTGTTGAACCTGCCTGAACCTATCTGTGATCCTTGGAACCCGACCCGGCCTGTCTGACCCCGCTGACCTCTCTACTCCTTGACCCCGGCTTGCCTGACTCTGCTAAAGGACTTACCACCTGTTGCCGAACCTCTGCCTGTCACTTGACCATCCGTCTGCCTGCCGTCTATGCCTATCTGCCTTCCCTGTGACCCGGCCTGTCTGACTACCTCTGCCGTCCGAGTGTGCCTCTCTCCCGCACAGGATCTGCCTCCGCTGCTGCTGCTCCAGAGACTACCTCTCTCTTCGGTCATCCGATCCCGAGCCTTCTGTGCCATCACCTGCAGTTCCTGCCACCTAAAGACCAGCACCAGCATCCTGCTTCATCCTGCACCAGCTGACTCACCGGACGGACACTCCTACTCCGCTGTGCTCACGGGTCCCCTGTTCCCATTCCAGTGGACCCTGAACCAGAGTCGTAAGAGAGGTCCCCTTCCGTCAAGCCAGGCTCGCCACCAGGTACCTTACAGTACGAACAGCCCAGATGACCGAGCCTGCGGAAGGAACCTCGTCCATGCAGGACTTCTGCTCCCACCTTGCAGCCCTCACCCAAGCAGTGAAGTCTCTACAAGAAGGCTATACCAGGCTAGAGGGACAGGTACAGCAGCTCTCCGGTCCTATGGCCGCTGCACCTCCTGCACCACCGGTTCAACCCACGGTTCAGCCTGCAGTAGTGATGCTTCCTCCAGAGCCAAGGGTACCCGTTCCGGAAAGATTCTCAGGAGATCGGTCCAAGTTCCCTGCCTTCCGAGATGCCTGTCAGCTTTATTTTGCACTTCAGCCCAGGACTTTTTCATTGGAAGCCACCAAGGTGGGGTTCGTAGTATCTCTCCTGCAAGGAGAACCTCAATCTTGGGCCCACCGTCTTCTGAGAGTCGATAGCCCACAGATCCAGGATCTTGCTACCTTCTTCCAGGCAATGGAACAACTCTATGACGACCCCCAAAGAACCACTACAGCCGAGACCGCCTTATCCACGCTCCAACAAGGCCGTAGAATGGCCGAGGACTACATCTCTGATTTCAGGCGCTGGAGCGCGGACACTCGGTGGAACGATGCAGCCCTTAGGCATCAATTCCGCACAGGCCTATCTGAGAGTCTGAAGGATGAACTGGCTCGAGTGGGGGTTCCCGAGTCTCTGGAAGACCTGATTACCTTGACCATCCAACTGGATCGCCGGCTCCGGGAACGCCGAGCCGAACGTTCCTCTCAACCGACCCGCCCGGCCTGGATGGTGGCAAGGGCACCAACTCCAGCTACCCGCTATTTTCCTGCACCTGCTTCAGTTCCAGCCAGCCCTGCCTTCGACGGCCCTGAACCAATGCAGATCGGACTTATGCGCTCCACCCTGACTCCTGAGGAGCGTGCCAGGCGCCGGCAGCTGAACCTTTGCCTCTATTGTGGTGGCCCTGGACATTACGTAAACAACTGCCCAGTCAAGATCCGTAAGTGTCTTTCTTCTGTCTCTTCTAAACCTGCACCTTGTCCCAGCAACACCACTCACCTGGCTCTTCCCCTCTCGTTGCAGCTTCAAGGAAAGACAATCCACACCAACGCTATCCTTGACTCCGGAGCATGCAGTTGTTTTATCGATGCCACCTTTGCCAACTTACACGGCCTACCCCTCCGAGAGAAGACCAAGGGACTTTCTGTTTTCTTGGCCGATGGGTCACGCATTAAATCAGGTCAAGTGACCCAAGAGACCTTGCCCCTGCCTGCCACCATCTTGTCCCAGCACCAAGAACTATTGATACTGGATGTAATTTCCTCTCCTCTCTTCCCGGTGATTTTGGGCATGCCATGGTTCCAAGCCCACAACCCTTGCATTAACTGGTCAACAGGACAAGTAAAATTCCAGTCCCCTTATTGCCGTCAGCACTGCCTATCTGAGCCCGCTGGGGCACCCTCTGCTCTGTGTTGCCTGAACTCCGATCAGGACTTGTGCCGGGCCGTGCCCAAAACTTACCACGACTTTCTCGACGTGTTCAGTAAACGAGGGGCAGACTCCCTGCCGCCCCATCGTCCATATGACTGTCCTATCGAGATCCTTCCAGGCGCCGAAATCCCATTCGGTCGCATCTTCCCTTTATCCGAAAAGGAGCAGGAGGCCCTGAAGACTTACATCGCGGAGAACCTCGAAAAAGGGTTTATCCGCCACTCCACTTCCCCAGCAGGCGCAGGGATATTCTTTGTTACCAAAAAGGACCAAACACTCAGGCCTTGTGTGGACTATCGTGAATTAAATAAGGTGACAGTCAAGAACCGATACCCCTTGCCGTTGATACCGGAACTCTTTCAGAAACTACGAACGGCAACTATCTTCTCCAAGCTGGATCTAAGGGGTGCCTACAACCTGGTCCGTATCAGGTCCGGGGATGAATAGAAAACGGCCTTCCGGACCCGCTTTGGTCACTATGAATATCTGGTCATGCCGTTCGGCCTCTGCAATGCCCCTGCTACCTTTCAGCACCTGATCAATGATGTCTTTAGAGACTTTCTGGACATTTTCGTAATAGTATACCTCGATGACATTTTAATTTTTTCCAATTCTCTTGAACAACACCAGGGGCATGTGGGCAGAGTACTACTTCGTCTCCGGCAGCACGGCCTATATGCTAAGGCAGAGAAGTGTCTGTTTGAACAACAAGAGATTCAGTTTCTGGGACTTGAGATTTCCCCAGCAGGGATCAGGATGGATCCCCAGAAGGTGACTGCTGTATTGGACTGGCCGGCACCATCGGACAAGAAGGGCATTCAGCGCTTTATAGGATTCGCAAATTTCTATAGAAAATTTATTAAGGGATTCTCTACCATCGTCAACCCTATTATTCAACTGACAAAGCAGGGTACACGCTTCCAGTGGGGCCCCGAGGCCCAGGAAGCTTTTGAAAAACTTAAGAGACTATTCACCTCTGCCCCCATCCTTAGTCACCCCGACCCTGCCCTCCCATACATTCTGGAAGTCGACGCCTCCGAAGTGGCGCTGGGAGCGGTGGTATCTCAGCGTCAAGGCAGCAAGGATTTGATGCACCCGGTGGGGTTCTTCTCTCGAAAACTAACTCCTGCAGAGAGGAATTACGACGTTGGAGATCGGGAACTCCTGGCCATCAAGGCGGCTCTGGAAGAATGGAGGTACTTGTTGGAGGGCGCAAGTCATCCGGTATTGGTGTATACCGACCACAAAAACCTCGAGTATCTACGGACAGCCAAGCGACTGAAGCCTCGACAAGCCCGTTGGGCCTTGTTTTTTTCTAGATTTTGTTTTCATATCACCTACCGCCCAGGATCCAAAAACGTGAAACCAGACGCGCTCTCGCGCATGTTCGACAGTCCAAAAGACACAGCAGCTCCGGATACCATCCTGTCACCCGGCAACTTCCTACTCATACAACCAGATTTGCTCTCGCAGATTAAGGAGGCATCTGCAAATGACCCAGCGACCCCAGGGGCTCCCCTGACTCCCAGAGACGGCCTCTTTTGGAAGGGAAGCCAAGTTTTTGTCCCGGAACCTGTCCGGACCAAGGTCCTGAATCTTTGCCATGACCACCCTCTGGCAGGACATTTTGGAGTCCGCAAGACTATCGATCTGGTGCAACGCACCTTCTGGTGGCCAAGTCTGAGAAAGGACTGTAGGGAGTACGTCAACGCCTGCCCTGTCTGTACCCGGAGCAAGACCTCAAGAAGCCGAGCTTGGGGCCTTCTTAAACCTCTTCCCGTACCCGATCGTCCATGGAGGATGATCACCATGGACTTTATAGTTGAACTTCCATGCTCAGAGGGATGCACAGCTATTTTCGTAGTCGTAGACCGGCTGTCTAAAATGGCCCACTTTCTGCCCCTTAAGGGAACCCCGTCCGCTTCCGAAACGGCCCGTGTCTTTATCAGGGAGATAATTAGGTTGCATGGGGTCCCTGCCAGCATAGTCTCCGATAGGGGGGTTCAGTTTACGTCCCGTTTTTGGAGGGCCTTGTGTAAATCCCTGAAAATTGAGTTGGCGCTGTCCTCGGCCTATCATCCCCAAACGAATGGACAGACAGAACGCACAAATCAGACCCTGGAACAGTACCTTAGGTGCTTCACGTCCTTTGTGCAGGACGATTGGGTGTCCCTACTACCCTTAGCCGAGTTTTCATACAACAACGCCAACCACTCAGCCACAGGTCAATCCCCTTTTTTCTCCAACTATGGCTTCCACTTATCCTTTCTCCCTGACTTTCTTCCAGAATCCCCGGTTCCAGCGGTGCAGGATACAGTGACCTTCCTCAACCACAACAATCAGATCCTCCAGGAGACGATAACCAAGGCCCAGGCGGACTGCAAAAGGTTCTTTGACCGGAAAAGAAGGGGAGAACTGGACCTCCAGATTGGAGATCAGGTATGGCTTTCCACTATTAACTTGAAGTTACCTTGCCCTTCCAAGAAACTCGCTCCCAAATTTCTAGGACCCTTCTCTGTGAAAAGGAGGATCAACCAGGTGTCCTACGAACTGTCGTTGCCCACCTCAATGAAAATACATCCGGTGTTTCATGTGGCCCTGTTGAAACCCGCTGTACCCGACCCCTTTCCTGATAGGGGAGCTGGACCTCCTGGTCCTGTTCTTGTTGAGGGCGGTGAAGAATACGAGGTGGAGGCCATTATTGATTGTAGGAGGCGGCAGGGGCAGACACAGTTCTTGGTTAAATGGAAGGGGTATGGGGCTGAGGACAATTCCTGGGAACCCGATAGTAACCTTCATGCCAGAAGACTGATCCGTGCCTTCTTTTCTGCCCACCCAGAGAAGAGAAGTCTTTTGGGCACCCGGAGGTTGCCCCTTGTGGGGGGGCAATGTCAGGGTCCTGGCCGCCCGGTGCGGCCCAGATTGCCTCCACGTAGGCAAACGGTTACCCCCATGCCCTCCAGGCATCAGCACGGGCGTTGGCGCGCGCCGCGGGCGCGTGCACGCGTTCGACCGGCCCGCGGGCGCGCTCCCGTGCGCTAATAGCGGGGGCGCGCGCCCGTGCGCGTGCACGTTTAGCGCTGTTTGGCGCCAGTGCGCCTATTTAAGGATCAGGGCTGCAGCCCTGCGGTGCTGTTCGTCTGCAGCTCTGACCTGAATCTCCTGTTGAACCTGCCTGAACCTATCTGTGATCCTTGGAACCCGACCCGGCCTGTCTGACCCCGCTGACCTCTCTACTCCTTGACCCCGGCTTGCCTGACTCTGCTAAAGGACTTACCACCTGTTGCCGAACCTCTGCCTGTCACTTGACCATCCGTCTGCCTGCCGTCTATGCCTATCTGCCTTCCCTGTGACCCGGCCTGTCTGACTACCTCTGCCGTCCGAGTGTGCCTTTCTCCCGCACAGGATCTGCCTCCGCTGCTGCTGCTCCAGAGACTACCTCTCTCTTCGGTCATCCGATCCCGAGCCTTCTGTGCCATCACCTGCAGTTCCTGCCACCTAAAGACCAGCACCAGCATCCTGCTTCATCCTGCACCAGCTGACTCACCGGACGGACACTCCTACTCCGCTGTGCTCACGGGTCCCCTGTTCCCATCCCAGTGGACCCTGAACCAGAGTCGTAAGAGAGGTCCCCTTCCGTCAAGCCAGGCTCGCCACCAGGTACCTTACAGATCGTGGCTACGACACAGGCGTGTGACGTTTTATATACAGTGCTCATGCGTCAAACTCCGCCCGCCCCTGACGATCTTTCTCGTCTATTCCCCACCCCTTCTCTTTACGGCGCAGTGGGGAGAGCACATGGCGGGGACACAGCAGGTGCGCCCCAAATATCCCACCAACGAGGAGGAGGACGAGGAAAGTCCGGAGGCAGAAACGTCCCGATCCCGGAGCCTGAAATTCAAGGCCTTCAATATGTCATTTGGAGAAATGTTGGAGATGGTGGACATATTAAAGAGGAGCGACTATGATGGGAAGTATGGGCCTTACCTCAACCCCAATGTCCGCAAGGCCAAGATCATGTCTAAAGTTGTGAGAAGGCTGTACAATCATTTTGGGGTACAACGATCCAAGGAGCAACTCAGGAAACGCTGGTCAGACCTGAAACTGAGGGAGGCCGATCAGTACAGAAAGATCAAGCGAGTTCTTCAAAAAAGTAAGTGTTTTGTGTTTGCTTTCTTGCTTGCATACTGCTCCATGTGGTTTGATTTTTACAAAGTTGTACATTCCAAAATGGCCACTTTCAGGTTCGTCTGTGCATTCGATCGTACTCAGCCTCGATCGTTCGGCCACTTATAATACGAGGTTTGGTGAATTTTTTAGCGAAAGGAAGTTTGTTCTCACTAGAGATGTCAGCAAGAGCGTAAACCAAATTTAGTCAATGTAAAGGAGAGGTCACTCAGTAGCTGTTTACCCATCTGGACTCTAGAGCACTAGTGCTGGGACACCCAAACCCCCTTTTTATTATGCTTTTCCACACATGTGCTCCAGTGGATACTAGAGGGGGGTCTCCATCAGACAAACTTCGACCAAAAAGCTAGTAAGTTTTGCACCTTTACAAAGTGACTACATTCATGTTGTTGGCATTTGTAACTGGCCAAACAAAAATAGTGTCCGTCACTTTCAAGCAATGTTTGTCATTTCCTATTTCTGCCCTCAATAGATTGTGTTGCTAAATCTTCCTTTTGTACATTCTCATAGGGGAGCGCAAACTTGGGCCGTCTGAGGAAACCCCAAAACCAACACCTCCCAAAAAAGGGGAAAGAGCAGAAGCAGAGGAGGAGGAGGAGGAAGGAGAGATCATCGAACTTGGAGAACTTGTCACCACAACAGGTGAGTGTGGGAGAACACAGCTCTACTGGTAAGCTAATCAATGTATGGCTGCCTCATTTCCAACACCCAATTTTTGTTTGTTTGTGGTTTTTAGGTGACGTGGATGTTGTGGAAGAAAAATCGCACTTTACCACAGAGAGTGCCCACGTACTCATCGGGGAGATAATGGTCTGCAATAGAGATCTAGATTACATAAAGCAAAACATCAATGATGTTCAACAAAAATTGAAGAACATCATTGATGTTTTAGGAAAAATATGAAAACGCACCAAGTAATTAACACACATTTGTGCCTGCTTCTGAACACATTTGCAACTTAAGAACTGTGTGAAATTTGGAACATGCACACATTGTGTCCACATGTGCTAGCTCCCATCATGGTGGATGAATGCCAACGTTTTTTTGGGGGTGCAACCACTTTACGAACTACGAAAGTGGTTGTGGTGAAGGGGTTGCACCCCCAAAAAACGTCCATTCATCCCCATGATGGAAAATGGCACTTTTGAAGCTTCTAGGCATGTGTTTTACCATCTAATGACCATTTTCATACCCAAATTGTGTGCATGTTCTAAATTTCCACTTTCCAGGGGTGACCCCCCATGTGATGAAGGCAAGATCAAACACACTTTGAACATAATAGTCATGTCTGATCTTGTCTTCACTTTAGAAAGTTGAACTTTCCTAGTTCATAGGTTCTGTTTTGCTCCATGCCTGGTTTTACCAATTGCGGAATGTTTGTAAACAATGTTGTAAATAACCAAGATGTTGTCAGTTTGGGCAAGAAGATTGTAAACGCACTTGTGAATGTTTTCCAAGTAAACTTTTTTAATTTTCTAAATGTGTGGCTTCCTTATTTAAAAAACACAATGCATTATGTATGTCAAATGTAAAGGATATGGGGGGCAATGGGTGTTATTTACTAAAGGCAAGTCCACTTTGCACTGCAAGTTTCTTTTCCAGGGCACTTTTTCACTGCACTTGTAGAGCATAGTGGATTTGACTTATGTAAATGACACCCACAGTGCTTTGTACGAAAACACGGAGCACAGCATTTTGGAGAATACACACATGTCTGACCTGGTGATGAAAAGGAGTATTTTGGGTGTCAGTTATGCAGTACAAACCTTCTCTAGACCAAAGATTAGGTAGCAAACACACAACATGAGAATAATCTTTTTGGGAAGAAGAGACTGTTACCTCCTTTTGCCCAGAAAGTGCATTCCCACTGTCGAAGGCAAAGGGAAAAAATTTAAAGGTAAAATAAGCTAAAAAGAATACGGAAATGACAAGAAATCATAGGTTGGTTGAAAACTAATATTTATTACAAAATGCCTCTCACACATCGTCAGGCAGAGCAATGGCCCCCCTACCCACAAAGTAGTCCATATATTGCTCGCGGACCGCGCGGGCATTTAGAGGGGGCAAGCCTGGACGTGCCACTTGAAGGGCTGTGAGGTCAGCATTTGGAGGGCCCTCCACATCTGGGCCAACGGGCACCACATAGTTCCTGTTATGTCTTTTGAGGAAGTTGTGCAATATGCAACAGGCAAGAACTATGTGGTTCAGTTTGTATTCCGCCAAGTTAATTGCCGTCAAGAACAGGCGGAAGCGGCTGGCCAGGATGCCAAAAGTGTTCTCCACAACTCTTCGGGCTCTGGACAGCCTGTAGTTGAAGACCCTCTGGTCTGGGGTGAGGGTCCTCATCGGGAAGGGCCTCATCAGATGGGGAGTCAACGCAAACGCTTCATCTGCGACAAAGACGAAGGGGAGTCCTTCTGCATTCTCCTCTGGAGGTGGCAAGCACAGACTGCCACTTTGGAGACGCGAGTAGAACTCCGTGTGCGCAATGGCACCACCATCCGAGATCCGGCCGTTCATCCCCACGTCCACATACATAAATTCATATGTAGCCGACACCACCGCCAACATCACTACACTATTAAACCCTTTATAATTATAATAGTAGGACCCCGAGTTGGGCGGTGGGACGATGCGGACGTGTTTCCCATCAATTGCCCCTCCGCAGTTAGGAAAGTCCCAACGGCTGGCAAAGTGGGAGGCCACAGTCTGCCATTCCTGTGGCGTGGAAGGGAACTGTGGAGTGAAACAAGAAAAAATAATTAGTCACTTTGCACATAAACATTGCAAGCAGATTAGACAATCAACATCTTGGAACAAGAGCATTGTATAAAATTGGAGGCTGGAAAGTATTTGCACAGAAAAGTAGAGGCTCCCCTTCACAGATTACTCACCCCCCATCAATCCCCACACTTCTGATGGGCCATTGGCAATAACTAGGGTTTTGGGGGGGGTGTTGGACAGGTAACCCTCTGCACTTCATTGATTGGCAAATGGCTCAATAATGTGTGCTAGTTTGGGCAGACCCTCTGTACTTAACACTATTGGCAGCCCCCAGGAAAGCTAAACTAACATTTCAAACCCCCCCCAAAAAAAAGGAAAGCACATTGTGACATTCTGAAATTACCAAGCAAGCTAATAGGAGGGAAAGAACACAAAAAAATAGGAAATGGAAAGTATCGAGGCAGCCCCTTGCACTACATGCTTTGCAGAATTCATCCCTAAAGATGCCCACTATAAAGAGGTAGGTATATAGTGTGTATTGACCTTGGGAAAGCCAGCAGATAGAGGATTGGTACCATCTGACAGAGCAGTTGGGGGAGGGGGTTCCTAATGAGTTTGCCCCCCCCACCAAAAAAAAAAAAGGGGCTCTACATGAAGTAAACCACACAGCAAACATTTGTGCATATTTTAGGGGGTGTTTGGGGGCAAACAATACTATGCAGCAGACAAAAGACATTGCTTAAGTGACTAGGCCATAGGTGTCTATTGGGGCAGAAGAGCATGCTGGGCAGGTAAGTGAAGGGAAAAATGCATGAAGGAGAAAAAGGGCACAGCATATTAGAGCATATTGCAATCATGGTAATTAGGGAAGGAGGTCAAAAATAGAAGACATTAGCAAACAGAGCATACATAGAAGGGAATAGTAAAGTATAAATGTTACCTTAATATAGTCCTCCTGCAGGACCTCGATGATGGCAGAACAGGTCTCTGGAATAATGATTCCCAGGGCCTGGGGAGAGATAACTGAAGAGAACTTCAAATCCTGAAGACTTCTCCCTGTCGCCAAGTACCTCAACGTGGCAACAAGCCTCTGCTCCGGAGTAATGGCTTGTCTCATGCAGGTATCCTGCCGGCTGATAAAGGGGGTCAGCAAAGCCAAAAGACGGTGAAAATCGGGGTCCGTCATCCGGAGAAAGTTCCTGAAATCATCAGGATTATTCTCCCGGATCTCACGAAGCAAAGGCATGTGCGAGAATTGGTCACGCTGAAGCAACCAATTCTTGGTCCACATACTCCTCGTCACTCTGTTCATGGACGGGTCTTGGGTCAAAGCTAAAAGCCCGACACCAATTCCGCGTACAGCACGAACTCGGCGACGAGTACGCACGGGAAACATCGCTCACAAGGTCACAAAAGGTCGGCTGGTCAGAACGGACAAACAGAAAGCACCGATAAACAGCAAGGCCTGAAAGAACGAAATGAATACCAGAAACGAGCAGACAATAAGCAGTGCAAATCAAAGCGTCCTATATCAAGATATAGGCCGCAATGACCAACAAATGCGAACTGACTACACGCACTAATAAACAGATACGCACGACAAGCACAAACTGAAGAGCAGTAACGATCTGAGTCAGAAAACTGAGAAGCGCGAATCTTAAGTCACCAAACTTCGACTAACTCGCGATAAACACGGGATCAGCAGAAGGAGCCCAACGGGTGCCTGACGTGGTGCTGAACTTCCCTTTTCTAATCTCGTGGAAGACGACTTACGTCACGACGTTCTTGCAGACCGGATATTACGACAACGTAGTCCGACCGTGTGTACGCAACACCAACATCGGACAAAGTACGACGGACAGGATCCGACCGACATGGTCCGCGGATAGTCCGACCGTGTGTATGGGGCTTTAGACTTTGGCAGGGCTGGGCTCAGCTTTTCCTTCTCTGAGCTGGCTGCTCAGCTGTCGGCTAATTGCCAGCTCCCATCTCTCTCCACAGTCACTCAGCTGTTGATGATCCTGCTCATCAGTCCTGCCTACTCAAGCCGTCCAGTCCAGAGGAGCTCTGCCTTTGCCTTGGTAACATCACAAGAAACTATCTCCTGTGTTCCTGTTTAAAGACTGGCTTTGCTGACATCTCTTCTGGCTCCAGATCCTGCTTGCTGATCCACTACTTTGATCCCTGACTTCTGGCTTGGCTGACTATCTGTTCCGGTTACTGAACTTTGGCTATGTTTTGACTAAGTTTGTTCTTTTTACTTTTATTATTAAACAAGTGTGATTTAACTGTACTTCTGTCTCGGTCTGATTTCATGGTTTCCGACAGACTTCATCTGGAATATGCAGTTCAGTTTTGGGCACCAGTTCATAAAAAGGATATTGGAGAACTGGAGAAAGTGCAGAGAAGGGCACCCAAAATTCATAAGAGCAATGGAGGAGCTCAGCTATGAGGAAAGATTAGAGTAACTGAATTTATTCTCTCCTGAGAGGAGGAGATTAAGGGGCATATATGATCAGCATGTATAAATACATAGTTGGTCCATATAGTGAACTTGGTGTTGAGTTATTCACTTTGAGGTCATCACAGAGGACAAGGGGGCTGACTTTTTGTCTAGAGGAAAAGAGATTTCAGCTCAAAATACAGAAAGGCTTCTTATTTTATTAATTTCAGTTACTTATATAGAGCCGTCAATTTACACAGAGCTTTACATATACATTGTACATTCACATCAGTCCCTACCCTCAAGGAGCTTACAACCTAAGGTCCCAAACACACATTCATACATATACTAGGGCCAATTTAGACAGGATCTGATTAATCTACCAGCATGTCTTTAGAGTGTGAGAGGAAACCGGTGTACCCGGAGGAAACCCACGCAGGCACAAGGAGAACATGCAAACTCCAGGCAGATGCCTACAGTAAGAGCTGTGAAAATGTGGAATAGACTCCCTCAAGAGCTGGTTCTGGCCAGCTCAGTAGGCCTGGATTCTTTCCTAGATACACATAATGTAACTAGTTACTAATATTTATAGGTAAAGTTGATTCAGGGAATATTCGATTGCCTCTTGAGGGATCAAGAAGGAATTTTGTTCCCCTGCCAGAGCAAATTGGATAATGCTTTAGTGAGGCTTTTGCTAACTCACTGTGCACTATGTACGTACTATGTATTAATGGTTGATGTTCAATTTGATTTCACTTTTATGTTTATACATTGGTTTTGCATTGCAAGGGTTTTAATACATTTTTTTTTTACTGCAGCTTTCATTAAAATAGTGCCTGGCAATCCTACCATGAAGGTCCAGGTTTCGGCACTTCTGGTTTTAGGGGGACAACGCTCTGTCTTTGTTTCCCAGATGTGTTCCTGCGTTGTAACCCTAGGCTTCCAATAGAGCTTACAAATAGCCACTTCAGCACATATTACCAAGGCATGGTCCAATGTTGTCACCATTGGGAATCCCACCTTAAAGCTGGCTACACATTATACAATATTCTTGTTAAATTTTCTTAAAATTTACCTTCAACTATGTAGTGCAGGAGCCTGCCTGATTGAACACAATTTGAAAGTGTTTAGGTTTGACCTCATATCATATGGTTTTGTTAAATCTAAAGGAAAATTGTACAAGAAAGCTGTATAATGTGTAGCCAGCTTAAAAATTGCAGTGCTGCTGTAGCTAGACTGCATGCAGATAGGAAAAGGCTGCAAGAGGTCAGAAGCACTAAGATGCAACAAAGGATGGCAATTTTTTTTATTTAATGGTATTTAAACCATGGCAATTATTCATGACAGTGCTTTAGTAAACCAAATGTTAAGCCGCGTACACACAATCGGATTTTCCTACGGGAAATGTATGATGACAGGCTGTTGGCGGAAAATCCAACCGTTTGTACACTCCATCTGACAATTGTTGTCAGATTTTCCGCAGACAAATGTTGGATGGCAGGTTTTAACATTTTCGGCCGACAAATGTCTGTTGTCGGATTTTCCAAGCGTGTGTACACAAGTCCGTCGGACAAAAGTCCAAAGTACAAACACGCATGCTCGGAAGCAAGGATGAGCCAGAATTGGTTGGTCTTGTAAACTAGCGTTCGTAATGGAGAATTAACATCCGTGACAAATTATGAAATCTGGAAATGCAGCGCACATTCTCTTCTTATTTAACCTCCCTGGCGGTATGATTCTGTCTGGAATTTTGTGCTGAAAGCGGTACAATTATTTTGCATGGAAATTTGGCGTTTTTATATTGTAGGCATGCAATTCTTATGAATAACTCACTTAAATCTGTCCGAACCAGAGTCTAGTAGACATCCCGGGTATGATAAAGTTTGATCATAAATCATAAATTATAATATAATAAAAATATATATAAAAATGATTCAATAATGTAATCAAATCAAAAACACTGAAATTTGCTCAGTTGCAGAATAGTCACTGTCATTAAATTTAGTGTTTGATGATAAATTGTGATTCTAATTTATTATCGGTGTTTTCTAGCTGGTCTAAAACCACTTTTGACATAAAGGGACACTTTTTGGTTGCTATGGACAATCTCCAGTTTCCAGGCAGAAAAAAATCTTTTTATTATATATAAAATGACATGCAGGGCACTGGGCAGACCACTAGGGACAAAGGGGATGTGTATTTTTTGTATACAGTACTGTAATCTGTAAGATTACAGTACTGTACGTGTACTGTGTTTTTAAACTTTTTTGAATTTGGCACCAATCTCCGCTCCTGTGCGTCGGAACGTCGCAGGGAACGGAGATCAGCGGCAGACGGCACTGTGTGAATCGAGCGAGCAGACGGCTCGCACACACAGCGGGGAGACATCGCAGGATCCAGGGGATAAGGTAAGTAACTTCCCCCTGTATCCTGCAACGCAAGCCCGAGTCTGGCTCGGGGTTACCGCTTTTGGTACTGAAGTTCCTGCCCCGAGCCAGACTCAGGATTACCGCCAGGGGGGTTAATGGGATAATAATGAAGCTCCTTTGCCGGTGATACTGATGGAGTTATTGCAAACACATTTTCAAAGGCTTTTTTTTTTTCTAGTGATTTTAAGAATAATATATGCTTTTTTTTTTTTGGGCAGGTTACCACAACACCATTATCCCGTAGTTTTTAAGATCAAAGATACAACTATGTTGGTGTCCCTTGTTAATTTTACATTGTATTTTTTTAAATGTAACTGCCTACTCCCAAATTGTCATTTGAAGTAAAACACATAGTTAAGTATTATTCTCCACAATTTTTTTATTGTGCATTAAAGACTAAAATTAGACATGCTATCTGCCAATAGAACTTAACCAAAAAGTGCATTCTATGCATCCAAAAATATAGAAAATATAACAAATCAAATCATTATTATTGAACCAAAAGATAAAATAAAAGCCTTGTGCATGTGTCCTGATTCTTAATATAGGGGGTCAACAATGCCAAGAGTTGGTGAAAGCAGAGGTCCGTCATCCAGAGATAATTCCGAAAAACATCTGGATTATTCTCCTGGAGCTCCCACAGCAAAGAAATATGACATAATTGGTCGCGATTAACCACTTTCAGACCGGACCAATTTGCAGCCGAAGGACCAGGCCCCTTTTTGCGATTCGGCACTGCGTCGCTTTAACTGACAATTGCGCAGTCGTGCGACGTGGCTCCCAAACAAAATTGTCCTTTTTTTCCCCACAAATAGAGCTTTCTTTTGGTGGTATTTGATCGCCTCTGCGGTTTTTATTTTTTGCGTTATAAACAAAAAAGTGCGACAATTTTGAAAAAAAACGCATTCTTTTTTATTTTTGCTATAATAAATATCCCCCAAAAATATATAAAAAAACATTTTTTTTCCTCATTTTAGGCCGATACGTACTCTTCTACATGTTTTTGGTAAAAAAAATCGCAATAAGCGATTATTGATTGGTTTGCGCAGAAGTTATAGTGTTTACAAGATAGGGGATAGTTTTATAGCATTTTTATTATTAATTTTTTTTTTTACTAGTAATGGCGGCGATCAGCGATTTTTATTGTGACTGCGACATTATGGCGGACACATCAGACATTTTTGACACATTTTTGGGATGATTGTCATTTATACAGCAATCAATGCTATTTAAATGCATTGATTCCTGTATAAATGACACTGGCAGTGAAGGGGTTAACCACTAGGGGGCAGTGTAGGGGTTAAGTATGCCTAGGGGTGTGTTTCTTACTGTGGGGGGGGGGGCGTGGCTGTCAGCTAGTGAATGCTGATCTCTGCTCCGATCACAGGGAGCAGAGATCGGCGTCACTAGTTCCTAGGCAGAACGGGGAGATGCTGTTTATTTCCGCATCTCCCCGTTCAGCCTTCCCGTGAGACGATCGCGGGCGTCCCCGCGGCGATCGAGTCCGCGGAACCCGCGACCGGCCCCACGGGGGTCCCGACCGGCGCGCTCCCGATGGCACGGGCGGCATTAAAAAGGGATTTATATATACGCCCTTATGCCTGTCCGTGCCATTCTGCTGACGTACATCGGCGTGCGCTGGTCGGGAAGCAGTTAATAAAGCAACCAATTTTTGGTCCAGGAACTCCTCCTCCTGTTCCTGGACTGGACTTGGGTCAAAGCAATAACTCCAAGGCCAATAATAAATAACACGTTATCTCCTCCGATTCCGCAACATGTCTGGTTGACGAACGGCTGTTCAGAAACAAACTGAAAAGCGCAAACTGAAGAGCTCGAAATGAAAAGCGCAAACTGAAAAGCGTGAAATTAAAAGTGCGAATCAACACTCACCAAACTGAAAGGAGCCCAAAGGATGGTGCTAAAGAGCTGATAAACCACGTAGTAAGTCAATACGTTCGTGTTTGTTGGATGACAATTCCTTGCCATTTGTATGCAAGACAAAATCCAGACACACGCCTTCGGACAAAAGTCAGAGGTTTTGTCTGCGGAAAATCGATCGTGTGTACGAGGCTTTAGGGTTTATATCTTCTTCAAGCCCATAATATTGGACATTGCTATTTGGTCATTAGTTATGCGAATGACCAGTGACGTCACACAAATACTACCCCTTTAGTATTGTATAGTAAGATTACTACAAAAATGACTGACTTTTAATTTTTGGGCGGAGACTGGAGCTCCTCTTTAAGGACTGATAGTGGAAATAAGCACCTGATTCTTGCCATGAACAGAAATAAGTCTTTTCCTCACCATGCTATGAGCATATCAAGTTCCACAGATTGTTTCCTGCCAATAATCTTTATTTAATGAATTTTATTTCCTGGAAAATCTTTCTGATCAACTTGAGCTATAAAATTCCCCTAATTAATTGTCCTGACATTAGTAACAATGATGAATTTGTTGTTGTCCTCCAGGAACAGAGCCAAAGTGTTAACAGTGGAAAGAGATGGGCACTCGTTACTTTTTCCTTTTCAAGATGTGTCTACCCTCAGTTGAGCACAAACACTGCTTGTATTGTTTACTACATACGGAAAATAGTTTAAGAGCTTTGATGGAGCTGCCAGCGTGGATAAGTAAAGTTACAAAGCGTACAAATGGGGAAAACAATCAGGTGTAATAAACACACTGGAACATGTGCTTGTTTCAGCCAGGAACTTATTTTTTAGCTGGAAAATATTCAGCTGATAATAAATCTACTTTGCAATTATGTTGCAAAAGGCTGTGAAATACTTTTTCTTTGGAGAACAGGACTACCTCCAGCATCCAGTCATATGACCAGTTCTGGAGTGTTGGTCATGTGATCTCAGCTGAAAGGGTAGAGCACTGAATAGGCCTCCCTTACAACCAGTCAGCCAATTTGTCTGAACCTCAGCCCCAAGGCCCACATATGGCTATGTGACCATTGCAGCAGTAATAGTCATGTGACATATGCTGTGGCATTGGTAAAACTGTGTATGGTGGGACATGGATGTGGTCTCCTCTACGTCCCTGGTTGGCTGCCAGATGACCTCATAGCTTTGGAGTGAGAATTGGCTTAGGAGCTGCTGAAGTGCCCCTGTTAAAAGAAGGGCATCCTAGGTAAGGATATATTAGGAAGACACAGGGCTAGTTGCCATGAGTAGCATGGGTGGACCTTACAAGCAGGGGCGGACTGACCATTCGGCCACTCGGGCACTTCCCGAGGGCCCCGGGCCACTAGGGGGCCCCATCAGGGTTGCCAGCCTCAGTGAAAACCAGGGACAGTATGTAAAAATCTGTGTTTTTTTTTACATCTGTCGCTGAAATGTCCCTTACCGACATCCTTTTGGTCTAAAAATCCAGAGATTAGCCCCACCTCTCCAGTACCTTCTCAGCCAATAGAAACGTGTCTGTGTATACTGTGTGTACATGTATGTGTATACTGTGTGACGTATACTGTGTGATTGTATACTGTGTGGCCCCATAATCTCTGATTGCCTGGGGGGCCCCATAATCTCCTATTGCCCGGGGGCCCCATGAGCTGTCAGTCTGCCCCTGCTTACAAGGACAACATATAGGCATTCGGACACTATTTGTTTAGCTTCTCTTTGAGAGAAAGCATGTAGTGATTGAAGGACTGTATGCATTTAATGGGACTACTTGTATCCCCCTGTTTTGGGATGCTGGACTTTAGGACACAACTCCTGTGTGTAGCTGGCCTCTTTCCTCTCCTCTCATGCCACATCTCTCTAAACCAGTGATTCTCAACCTTTTTTTCAGTCAAGGCACCCTTTAAAATTCTGCACAATGTCGAGGCACCCCATTCTAAAATGGTAAAAACAAAACGAATAGTTTTACATAATGCAGCAACATCTGCACACGTAGGACACCCAATGTTAAAGGTGATTTATTCTTCCAAAGCAAAACTCACGTTTCCACACAAGTACTGACTAGTATTTCAATATTTTTCTTCCTCGTTCAGCTAATGTGACCTTTGTGCTGACAGAAAGGGGCAAGGGTGGGGCAAACAAAGATGCTGTGCAGACACCTAACGTCCTCCCTATCAACCAATGTCATTGGTTGTTAGGAGGCCAGCGAATAGAAGGTGTAATGGTGCACAATAAAAACCTGTGGTTTTCTGTAACTAAAAAGCAGGCTTGATCCACCATCTGGTTTGTATACAATTTTTGGGCAATTGTTTAGGAATTTTGCCAAGGCACCCCTGAAGAAATCTGAAGGTCCCCTGGTTGAAGGAGTCTGCTCTAACAGTGGCGGAATTACCAGGGTCGCACCAGTCGCATTTGCGACTGGGCCCTCGGGTTCCGCCACTGTAGGGGGGCCCGCCGCTGCCCGGGAGATAGTACAGTGTACTGGTCATTCACGGGGAGTCCGCTCCGCCCATCCTTTCCGGCCGCTCTGCCCATCCTCCCCGAGCGCACTGTGCACACTTCACAGGCTCCGCCCATCCTCTCCACCCATCCTCTCATCCCGCACTCAGGGGCACAGTCCCCGCCCGCTTCACCCATCCTCTCCACGGCTCCGCCCGCTCCACCCAACCTCTCCGCCCATACTCTCCACCTTCACTCATAGCAGGCACAGTCCCCGCCCATCTTCTCCAGCTCCGCCTGCGTGAGTGGCACCCATCCCTTAATATCAACACTGCCACAGATCCCCACACCACCACTACTGCACTGATACCCCCCTCCACACCACCACTACTGCACTGATACCCCCCCCCCACCACCACCACTACTGCACTGATCCCCCCCCCCACCACACACACCACCACTACTGCACTGACCCCCCCCCCCCACCACCACCACTACTGCACTGATACCCCCCCCCCCACACCACCACTACTGCACTGATACCCCCCCCCCCACACCACCACCACTGCACTGATACCCCCCCCCCACCACCACCACCACACCACCACCACTACTGCACTGATACCCCCCCCCCCACCACCACTACTGCACTGATACCCCCACACCACCACCACTACTGCACTGATACCCCCCCACCACCACCACTACTGCACTGATACCCCCCCCCACCACTACTACACTGATTCCCTCCCCCACCACCACACAGACCCCCCACACACCACCACTACTGCACTGATACCCCCCCCACACCACCACTACTGCACTGATACCCCCCACACCACAGCTGCCACTGATACCCCCCCCCACCACCACTACTGCACTGATCCCCACACCACCACTACTGCACTGATACCCCCCCCCCCCCACTACTGCACTGATACCCCCCCCACCACTACTGCACTGATCCCCACATCACCACCACTACTGCACTGATACCCCCCCCCCCCACACCCCACCACTACTGCACTGATACCCCCCCACACCACCACTACTGCACTGATACCCCCCCACACCACCACCACTACTGCACTGTTTCCCACACCACCACTACTACACTGATCCCCCCCCCCCACACCACAGCTGCCACTGATACCCCCCCCCCACACCACAGCTGCCACTGATACCCCCCCCCCCCCACCACCACTACTGCACTGATACCCCCCCCCACACCCCCACCACTACTGCACTGATTCCCTCCCCCACAACACAGCTGCCACTGATACCCCCCACCCCCCCCCACCACTACTGCACTGATACCCCCCCCCCACACACACTACTGCACTGATACCCCCCCCACACCACCACTACTGCACTGATACCCCCACACACACCACCACTACTGCACTGATACCCCCCCACACCACCACTACTGCACTGATACCCCCCCACACACCACCACTACTGCACTGATACCCCCCCCCACACCACCACCACTACTGCACTGTACCCCCCACACCACCACTACTACACTGATCCCCCCCCCCCACACCACAGCTGCCACTGATACCCCCCCACACACCACAGCTGCCACTGATACCCCCCACACCACCATTACTGCACTGATACCCCCCCCCACACCCCCACCACTACTGCACTGATCCCCACACCACCACTACTGCACTGATTCCCCCCCCCCCACACCACTACTACTGCACTGATACCCCCACCCACCACCACTACTGCACTCATCCCCCCCCCCCCCCCCCACACCACCGCTGCCGCTGATACCCCCCCCCACACCACCACTACTGCCACTGGTCCCCACACCACCATTACTGCACTCACCCCCCCCCCATACACACCACTGCTGCCACTGATACCCCCCCCACACCACCACTACTGCCACTGATCCCCCACACCACCACTACTGCCACTGATACCCTCCCACGTCGCCACTACTGCCACTGATCCCCCATATCACCACCACTACTGCCCCCTGATTTCCCCCTCCCACCACACCAATACCACAACCACTGCTGCCACTGATCCACCCCATCATGACCACTACTGCCACTGATCCCATCCTTGCCACTGATACCATTCTCCTCCCCACCACTCATCCCATACCACCCTCACCACGGATCCCATCCTCCCACCACCGCTGCCACTCATTTCATCCAATGCCCTCCACCGCTGCCACTCATCCCATCCAATCCCCCCTTCCACTACCACTCATCTCATCCCACCCTCCTCCAACCATCACCCTTGCCACTGATCCCATTCCCCCCCACCACCTTTGCCACTCATCCCATTCAATCCCCCCTACCACTAATCCCACACCCCCAACCACAACACTTGCAGCTGATTCCATCCCCCCTCACTGCTGCCAATGATCCCATCCCTCCTCCACCATCGCTGCCACTGTTCCCATCCCCACCCAACCACCACTGCTGCCACTGATCCCATTCCCCCATCGCTGCCACTCATCCCATCTCTCCCTCACCGCTGCCACTCATCCCACCCCCCACCACCGATGCCACTGATCCTATCCCTCCCCATCCACCACTGATCCCACCCCCCACCAACACCGCTGCCACTCATCCCAGGGGCGTAACTACAGGGGTCACAATTGCAATAGCACACATGTTGCCCCTGAACACCTGGATGGGGGGGGGGGGGCATTTAGAGGAACAAATCCCCTCCATTTTATTTGAACATGGAGGGGATTTGTTCCCCCTGCTATGCAGGTCCTGCTGCCCCTGGGATCAGTGGGCAGGGCCCTGGCAGGGGGTAAGGGGGGGCACTCTATGGTTTCTTGCACCGGGGCCCTGAAGGTTCTAGTTACGCCACTGTGCTCTAAACTACGTTGGACTGTTTGTATCTTAAGCTGACTATCGCCACCTTCAAGGGATGGATATGTATGTAAATATCCCTGCTTCTATTGGTTCCACAAACACGCTGAAACAGAGGAATTTCATTTCATGTATGGCCAGTTTAACCGTCCCTCAAAAAGGACTACAACAGGGCTCCACAAGAGAGCAGCAGAAGCAGAGATGCCAGGAAGTCTTCAGCTTACTACATATCTGGCAGGATTGACTTTTTTTGCACTTATCAATCAAATTTAAAACGTATATTTGAATCACCTTCCTAGGATATGATGCTAGGCAAAGTTAGTTGTTGGCTTGCTCTGTAATCAGAGCTGAGATTGATTGCCGGGGTCTGGTCATAGCTCCACAGCCTGGGCATGTAATTGTTTCCCCTGCCTCTGTGAAGAACATTTCAGAAGATAGGGCAGGAAATTCTATTGCATAGGCTGGATAGTTGGGGAGGTGTGCCCAATAGGTGTTTAGAGTTGTGGTAAATTGGCTGGAGCCTTGGTCAGATGGAATTGATTTGTGAGTTTGCCCCTGGAGCACTCCTGGGCTGGCTGCTGGACTGCTCTCCTAGGGATGGGGCCCATGGACTTGTCTTGCTCTCGGATCTGTGAGTAGAGTCAAATCCCTGTGCCTATTCATGGTTCTCAGCCGTGGATGTGTGGAATGTTTCAGTCTGTCAATTTGCGCTACCAATTTACCATATGTTCCTCAGCTGTAAGGGTGAGAGACTTTATTTCCGCAGCAAATTGCATTTTTGCATGTAAAAGACTTCAATGGACCTGCACCAAAAGCGCAAATGTGTTGTGTTATCGATGTGTTTTTACATGCGTTTTCCATTATTATTTTTTTTCACCATAACAAACTGTGAATATCCAGTTGTTAAGGAGCGAGCAGCCAGCACGTCCTTAACAACCTAACAACCAATAAGTCATCATTTGTCAACGATGCAAGGAGAAAGCGCCCCCCCCCCTCCTGAACCATACCAGGCCATGTGCCCCCAACATGTTGTTGGGGACAAGGGCCTCTTCTCCTCAACCCTGGCCGGTGGTTGTGGGGGTCTGCGGGCGGGGAGGCTTATTGGAATCTGAATCAGATGCCAGTCCCCCCATGTCAATGAGTATGAGTACATTGCACCCCTACACATTCACCAAAAAAGTGTCAAAAATAAATAAAAACACACAAACAGTTTTTGACCGTTCCTTTATTTAAAAAAAACCCGATATCCCCCCAAAGTAAATCCAGCGTCAATCACGATGAACGCTGTCTGACAGTTCTTAAATAACTAAGAGGCAGGGCCACCCAGTGACCTCACTGGGTGACCCCGCTTCCTTGTGATGTCATTGACCTAGCAAGCCCCTGGCCAACAACGTCACAAGGGGGCCTCGCCTCTTATTTATTTAAGAACTGGCAGAAAGCGGGAGCCTTCAGTGGGAATGGACCTTTTTTCTTATTTTTCCTTTTTCTTTGGATCTACACTGGGGGGACTTTTTGTTTTTTAAATAAAAGGACTTGTCAAACACTGTCTATTGTCATTTTTTTTACACTACACTTTTTTTTTGAGTTAATGAGTAGGGGTACACTCATTCACATAGGGAGGGGCCTGGATCTGGAGGCGGAAGCCCCCCACCCGTAGACCCCCATAACTATTGGCCAGGGTTGTGGGGAAGAGGCCCTTGTCCCGATAAACATGGGGAAAAGGTGGCTTTGGGGTGGTTGGCAGACCCCTTCCTGCCCTAAAGCCCCCCCCATGTTAAGAGCATCTGGCCTGGTATGGTTCAGCCTGGGTTCACACTATAGCGAATTCGCAGCGGGGCAAAAAATACTGCGAATTCGCAGGACATTTGAAAACCCATTGTTTTCAATGGGGCACGTTCACACATGTCCGGTGCATGCGCAATGCGAATTGTTTTCAATGGGGCACGTTCACACATGTCCGGTGCATGCGCAATGCGAATTGACACAAACACACAACCGTCTTTGGTGCGGATCAGGTGCGAATTCAGGCCCATTATCTTCTATGGGCACGCATCTGATTCGCACCTGGCTTGCGTTCTGAACAGAAATTCGCAAGTCATTGTACCACCTCTTTAGGGGAAGTCCACGCCCAATTTTTTAAAAAAAAAACGGCATGGATTCCCCCTCCAGAGGCATACCAGGCCCTTAGGTCTGGTATGGATTTTAAGGGTACCCATACGCCGAAAAAACGGCGTGGGGGTCCCCCCAAAATCCACACCAGACCCTTATCCGAGCACGCAGCCTGGCAGGTCAGGAAAGGGGGTGGGGACGAGCGAGCGCCCCCCCCCTCCTGAACCGTACCAGGCCGCATGCCCTCAACATGGGGGGGTGGGTGCTTTGGGGAAGGGGGGCGCCCTGCGGCCCCCCACCCCAAAGCACCTTGTCCCCATGTTGATGAGGACAAGGGCCTCTTCCCGACAACCCTGGCCGTTGGTTGTCGGGGTCTGCGGGCGGGGGGCTTATCGGAATCCGGGAGCCCCCTTTAATAAGGGGGCCCCCAGATCCCGGCCCCCCACCCTATGTGAATGAGTATGGGGTACGATGTACCCCTACCCATTCACCTAAGGTGTAAAGTGTAAAGTAAAAAAAAACACACATTTTTAAAAAAAAAATATTTTATTGCACTGCTCCGGGGGTCTTCTTCCGTCTTGGGGGGTCTTCTCGCCGGACTCCTCCGCTATTTTACCTAGCTCTTTTACCGAGCGGAGAAGCCCGGCTTTCTTCTTCTTCTACGCCGTCGTCGTCTGGGGGTCTCGATCCGCCTTCGGGGGTCTTCCGGGGTCTCTTCTGTTCTTGCCGCTGTCGTCGCGTTCTGCGCCGCCGCCGCCTTCTTCTTCTTCTTCTTCTTCTTCTTCTTCTTAAGATGTTGACTCGTCGCTCTCTCTGGCCGGAATGGCAGAGCCGCGCTGTGTTGGGACTTATATAGGGACAAGGGGGCAGGGTCACATGCTCATGTCACATGGTGACCCCGCCCCCCCTATGATGTCACAGTCCCAGATCCTCCGGGACTGTGACATCATATGGGGCGGGGTCACCATGTGACATGAGCATGTGACCCTGCCCCCTTGTCCCTATATAAGTGCCAACACAGCGCGGCTCTGCCATTCCGGCCAGAGAGAGCGACGAGTCAACATCTTAAGAAGAAGAAGAAGAAGAAGGCGGCGCAGAAGGCGACGACAGCGGCAAGAACAGAAGAGACCCCGGAAGACCCCCGAAGGCGGATCGAGACCCCCAGACGACGACGACGGCGACGAAGAAGAAAGCAGGGCTTCACCGCTCGGTAAAAGAGCTAGGTAAAATAGCGGAGGAGTCCGGCGAGAAGACCCCCCAAGACGGAAGAAGACCCCCGGAGCAGTGCAATAAAATATTTTTTAAAAAATTTGTTTTTTTACTTTACACTTTACACCTTAGGTGAATGGGTAGGGGTACATCGTACCCCATACTCATTCACATAGGGTGGGGGGCCGGGATCTGGGGGCCCCCTTATAAAGGGGGCTCCCGGATTCCGATAAGCCCCCCGCCCGCAGACCCCGACAACCAACGGCCAGGGTTGTCGGGAAGAGGCCCTTGTCCTCATCAACATGGGGACAAGGTGCTTTGGGGTGGGGGGCCGCAGGGCGCCCCCCTTCCCCAAAGCACCCACCCCCCCATGTTGAGGGCATGCGGCCTGGTACGGTTCAGGAGGGGGGGGGCGCTCGCTCGTCCCCACCCCCTTTCCTGACCTGCCAGGCTGCGTGCTCGGATAAGGGTCTGGTGTGGATTTTGGGGGGACCCCCACGCCGTTTTTTTGGCGTAGGGGTACCCTTAAAATCCATACCAGACCTAAGGGCCTGGTATGCCTCTGGAGGGGGAACCCATGCCGTTTTTTTTTTTTTATGAAAATTTGGCGTGGATTTCCCCCTCAGAAGTAGTAAAATGAGTTGCGAATTCATGCTAGCAGCGGCTTCGCACCTAAAACGCGGACAATCCGCAGAACAGCCGCTGTTTCACTGCGCAGTCACGCAGGGCCCTGAAATCGCAACGCACTAGTCTGAACACAGGCATTCCCTGAAATCATGCCAAAATCGCGGCCGCAAAACCGCACGACTTTGAAGTCGCAGCAGTATGAAAGGGGCCTAAATCCACAGCGGCCCCTTCGGAGGTAGCGCTACATTTTTAACAGACCAAAGGGAAGTAAATAGAAGCAGTTCATTGCCTATGTTTACATACATGCTAATTTAAGCTGATTATAATTTTGCATATTAAAAAAAATGGAAAGAGACCATATGTTTGCAAGAAACATGCATGCTCTTTGATCTTGTTATGAAGGCACAAAATGATAAATACAAGCAGCCCCATAGTCACAGCTAGATACTGCAGTGAAGACAACCAGTATGAATGACCCAAGTGCAGCAAGCACTGACATCAACCAAACACAGGAACCGTGGAAGTCAAGTCTCAGCTTGCCAGTTTTGCAGATTAACTGTGGAAAATAATTAAACATGCTCAGCTTATATATTGAATATCCTGACAGTACAGGGTGTTGGACATATGTATTATTAATGAAGGAGCTTGAAACAGGGAAAACCCGTCAGGATGTAACAGCAAGAACAGAATCGAATTACAGAGTACAAGGTCATATATCTTAACCCCTTCATGATGAGGGTAAAACAAATATTAAAGTGGTAATAAACTCAAAAGCAAGCATTTATTATATTGCAGTTTACTGATTCTTAGATGTTATGGCTGCATTTTTTTTTAAGTCTTTATTTATACCTGGTGATCCAGCCAATCATTTTTTTTTTCAACAGAAAAAGCTGTCCTGCAGATGTAGCAGTAACAGGGATGAAGCAAACCATTTACCACATATAGAGGTGCTTACAATCATCAGATTTTATTTATTTATGTAAAACCCTAATCCCAAAAGTAAGAAAACACTCCCCTGTGAATACAGAGGGAAATATGCCTAAAAAAAGAAAACTGATGCAGCCACCACATCTAATGATTGGTAAGCTGCAAAATATAAAAATGTTTTCATTTTGAGTTTATTACTGCTTTAATGACTGAACCCAGTTTTTCAACTTTGGCATGCATTAATAAAACTGTACATATCATCTTACTTAGTGTATGCAGGTGAATTACAGCCCTGGCCAAAAGTTTTCCCTACCATGAAAATGAACTTCATCTCAAAAAAACATTTCCCCTGCATTTCAGCTCTGCCACAAAAGGAGAAGTGACATCATGTCAGTGATTCTCTCGTTAACACAGGTGTCAGTGTTGATGAGGACAAGACTGGAAATCACTCTGTAATGCTGATTGAGTTAGAAACTTTAAAAAGAGGGTGGTGCTTGAAATCATTGTTCTTCCCCTGTTAACCATGGTTACCTGCAAGGAAACACGTGCAGTCATCATTGCTTTGCACAAAAAGGGGATCCCCAGGCAAGGATATTGTTGCTACTAAAATCAACCATTTATCAGATCAATTGTTGTGAAGAAGGCTTCAGAGCGCTCAAGAAAGTCCTGCAAGCCCCAGGACCGTCTCCTACAGCGATTCAGCTGCAGGATCGGGGCACCACCAGTGCAGAACTTTCTCAAGAATGGCAGAAGGCAGGTGTGAGTGTGTCTGCACGCACAGTAAGGCAAAGACTTTTGGAGGGTGACCTGGTGTCAAGAAGGGCAGCAAAGAAGCCACTTCTCTATAGGAAAAACATCAGGGACAAACTGACATTATGCAATGAGTGGACTACTGGACTACTGAGGACTGGGGTAAACTCATTTTCTCTGATGAATCCCCTTTCCGATTGTTTAGGGCATCCAGAAAAAGCCTTGTCCAGAAAAGAAAAGGTGAGCGCTACCATTTGTCCTGTGTCATACCAAAACAGTAAAATATCCTGAGACCATTCATATGTGGGGTTGTTTCTCATCCAAGGGCTCACTCACAATTTTGCCTAAGACCACAACCATGAATAAAGAATGGTGCAAAAACATCCTGCAAGAGCAACTTTTCTCAACCATCCAAGAACAGTTTGGTGACAAACCATGCCTTTTCCAGCATGATAGAGTACCTTGCTATAAGGCAAAAGTGATAACTAAGTGGCTTGGGGAACAAATCATCACAATTTTGGATCCATGGCCAGGAAACTCCCCAGAGAACTTGTGGTCAATCCTCAAGAAGCAGGTGAACAAAAAAACCCCACAAATTCTGATAACCTTAAAGCATTGATTATGCAAGAATGGACTACCATCAGTCAGGATGTGGCCCAGAAGTTGATTGACAGCATGCAGAGGTCTTAAATAAGAAGGGTCAGCACTGCAAATATTGAATCTTTGCATAAACTTTATGTAATTGTCAATAAGTCTTTGACGTTTACTGTATGAAATGCTGGTAATTATACTTCAGTATACCAAAGTAACATCTGACAAAAATATCTAAAAACAACGAGGCAGCAGACTTTGTGAAAATTAATATTTGTGTCTTTCTTAAAACTTCTGGCCACAGCTGTATACCTTGTTTTTTTTTTTTTTTCAGAACAAATTGGGCTTTCATTGGGTGATATAAAGAAAAAGTGGCCCAAAAATGTAGCTGTATATTTCATACCATTACCATGACCTACCTAAAATGAAAACAATTTCTCAGGGATACCACATATGTGTGTATTTGTTTGTACCAGTAGTATGGTCAAAAAACAAATCCTCGCATTTCACTTTTCATGTTGTCGGAAAATCCGACCGTGTGTGGGCTCCATCTGACTTTTACCCTCGGAATTTCCGATGCACAAAGTTTGAGAGCTGGATCTCAAATTTTCCGACAACGTGGTCCGATCGTGTCAATTCTGATCATGTGTAGCCTAGTCCGACGGTCAAAGTGTCATGCATTCTCATGCGGCGTACACACGAAGGGACAATCCTGCGGGATTATCTTCTGGACTGAAGTCCAGCGGATAATCCCCTCGTGTGTGGGCGCCGGCGGACTTTTTGGCGCCAAAGTCCGGCGGACCAAAGTTTTAAGTTTGGTTTTAAAATTATCCGCTGGACTTGGCAGTCCGGCGGACAATCCCGCCGTTAGTAGGCAAGTCCGCGGGACTTTTGAAAATGAACGGACTTGCCGCGCATCGGCAAGTCCGTTCATTTAGCACGTGGCTTCAGGTTACGTAGCTAGCGTAGGCAGTAAATGCCGCCGCGCTAGCTCCGTAAGCTGGCATGGATTTAAAGGGACTCCCTACGCCGAAAAAACGGCGTGGGGGTTCCCCCCAAATCCATGTCAGACCCTTATCCGAGCACGCAGCCTGGCAGGCCAGGAAAGGGGTGGGGACGAACGAGCGCCCCCCCTCCTGAGCTGTACCAGGCCGCGTGCCCTCAACATGGGGGGTGCCCTGGGGAAAGGGGGGCCGTGCGGCCCCCCCACCCCAAAGCACCTTGTCCCCATGTTGATGAGGACAAGGGCCTCTTCCCGACAACCCTGGCCGTTGGTTGCCGGGGTCTGCGGGCGGGGGCTTATCGGAATCTGAGAGCCCCCTTTTATAAGGGGGCACTCAGATCCCGGCCCCCCACCCTATGTGAATGAGTATGGGGTACGATGTACCCCTACCCATTCACCTAAGGTGTAAAATGTAAAGTAAAAAAAACACCCACACTTTTGAAAAAATAGTTTATTGCACTGCTCCGGGGGTCTTCTCGCCGGACTCCCCCGCCATTTACCAAGCTCTTTTACCGAGCGGGGAAGTCCGGCTACCTTCTTCGTCGTCGCCGCCGTCGTCTGGGGGTCTCGATCCGCCTTCGGGGGTCTTCCGGGGTCTTCCGGGGGTCTCTTCTGTTCTTGCGCCGGCCCCCCTTTCCCCAGGGCACCCCCCATGTTGAAGGCACGCGGCCTGGTACGGCTCAGGAGGGGGGGGGCGCTCATTCGTCCCCACCCCTTTCCTGGCCGGCCAGGCTGCGTGCTCGGATAAGGGTCTGACATGGATTTGGGGGGAACCCCCACGCCGTTTTTTCGGCGTGGGGAGTCCCTTTAAATCCATGCCAGGTCACGGAGCTAGCGCGGCGGCATTTACTGCCTACGCTAGCTACGTAACCTGAAGTTACGTTCTAAATGAACAGACTGCTCCGTGTGTGGGCAAGTCCGTTCATTTTCAAAAGTCCCGCGGACTTTTGGCCGGCGGATTATCCGCCGGAGAAGTCCGTGCGTGTGTGGGCAAGTCCACACGCTCGGAAAGTCTGGCGGACCCAGCTGGAAAGTCCGCCGGATTGTCCGCTGGACTAAGTCCGCCGGGAAAAGTCCGCACGTGTGTACGCGGCATCAGAAGAAATTTGGAGACAAAAGCTATTGGCTACTGGCCTCTACGTAGTCCCGTGGTACGTGTTGTACGTCACCTCGTTCGGAATGATCGGATTTTCCGACAACTTTGTCTGACCGTGTGTGGGCAACACCAGTTTCGGACAAAATCCGTCGGAATTTATCCGACAGATTTTGTGGTCGGAATGTCCGACCGTGTGTACGGGGCATAAGGCCACATTAATACTTGTGGGGGGAAAGGGGCAGTGAAAAATGTGCAATGGAGCCACATTTTTACTGCTGCCCCACACTCCAACTTTAGCTTCAAAGGCTGTGCATAGGGATGTACGTATGCTGCTGATGCAATGCTTTGCATCATGGTGCAGCAAAGATGATCCCTGCAATACTGCAGTACTATCCTCCGTTCGCAACCTATCCAACTGCAATGCACGTGGTTGTGGCACAACAACGAAAACAGTACCACACGAATGCCCCCCAAACCTGTGTCAGTCAGATCAACATGTGAATAGACTGGTGCAAGACAGACAGGATCAGTTTGTCAGACTCTAGCAGACTTCAACAAATGGCGACTGTGCACCGACTGCCTGTTAAATAAATGTGAATGAGATGGGTAAAAGATGGCTTTAGCTCCTGTTCTCCACCTGTAAAAAACTCCTCAGGGTGAGTGAGGAGTTCTCTACAGGTGGAAAACAGGAGCTGAAGCGCAAAATGCATGAAAATCACACTGCATTTGGGGTGGCATTAGGAAATAATGGCACTGCAAGAGCGTCACACATTGTGTTGTGATTCTGGAATTACGATTCCAATACGCACTGGTGTGAATGGGGCATTACTAGTGTTGCAGGTCCCGTGATAAGCCCTGGTTCACACTGCGACACATAAAGCCACAAGAGAAGTCAGAACACATTCATTTCAATGTAAAAATACTAAAATAAAGTCAGTGCTCTTTCTGTAAAATTTAAACAGGCGTGTGCAATAAGTGTAGATATATAGTACTCCAATAACCAATTATAAAAAAAAATGCTGCGCTAAAATAATAATAAAGTGTCCACGATTGTGTGACCATAAACTGAAGTTTGGACAAAAATAAACAGTTCATATTGTTATGGATACATAAAAGTGCTCCACTTCAGCCTTCACCCAACGCTTGGAAACACCCGTAGTGCCAATCCTTCACCAATGGTAAAAATACACACTCATCAGAGAGAAAAGCTGTCTATTACTAGAACAGCAATAAGCACTTTGTGTAAATGGCATCCAGCATCACCACTCTCACTCCACAGATGGCAGGACCAGACTGCTCTATTCCACTCCACAAGGGGATAGTACCAGAGTAATCAGCATGGAGTCACCATCAAAAACAATATTTTTACTCATAGTGTATGTATAGAAGACAAATCAGCACAATAAAATAACCCTATCAAGTAATAGCTGCTGAACACCAAGGGTCAAAATTCAAATCCCTGAAGTAAAAAAAAAAAAAAAAAAAAAAAAAAAAAACAGTGCAGCGCTAACGGAAACAAAAACAAAAAAACGTAGTCCATAAATAAAAAGAAAAGCAATCTGTGAAGTCCTCAGTGATGAACTACAGGTAATGCATGCAGGTGATTTTGTGGTAAAATCCAAACCTCCACCAATGGTAAAGATGGCAGCTCACCTCACTGTGTGGACCCTTTAATTATAGAGGGTCTGCCATGCATTCCCACTCTGGATATCAGAAGGTAAATCAGCAAGCGTCTCCAAGAAAATCCCCTCTTGGCTGGATATACCAATCAGCACTATCAAAAGAATGGCACTTCAAACCAAGTGCCTGGTAAAAAGCATGTATGTAAACAATCTAATGGCTGCAGGTGGTGTCACGTCCGTCCATACACATTACGTCCCTATGGGCGGGACTTCATCAGCGGATATCCCGGATGGATGTGACGCCTCCCACAGCCATCAAAGATTGTTTACATACACGCTGTAAGTTTTTTTTTGTTTGTTTTTGTTTCTGTTAGCGCTGCACTGTCTTTTTTATGTTTGCTCATAGTGTAGTAGTTTAATATTCCCAAGTAAGCATTAAAAACATCCAGTACAAAAAAAACTGTATAAAAACAGATACCGCTTTCAAACTTACATAAGGGGCCGCCAAACCTGCAGAGAATGGTGGCACAACCTCTAGCCCTTCACAGTGTAACTCATTCATTCATTCATTTCAATGGGTGCCTTTTTAATCAATGCGACTCAAGTCACAGTGACAAAAAAAAAAGCTTCCTGCGCTATCTTTTTGCAACTTTGGTGTGATTTGAATGCTATAGACTGCAATGTTAAATAACAAAAGTTTAAGAAGAAAAGAAAAAATATTGCGCTAGAAAAAAAGTATTGGAAAAATCTGCAACTAAACACCATCAAATATCCCTATGGCAAACGTGAATAATATAAAAATAAAAATAAAGGACCCCCATGAGTCCGGTCGTGGGTCCCGCGGACTCGATCGCCGTGGGGATACCCGCGATCATTTCACGGGATGGCTGAACGAGGAGATGCGGAAGTAAACAGCATCTCTCCGTTCTGCCTAGCAACTATCGACACCGATCTCTGCTCCCTGTGATTGGAGCAGAGATCAGTGTTCACTAGCTCACAGCCACGCCCCCCCACAGTTAGTAACACGCCTCTAGGAACACTTAACCCCTACACTGCTACCTAGTGGTTAACCCCTTCACTGCCAGTGTCATTTACTGTATAAATGACAATGGTCCCAAAAATGTGTCAAAAATTTCCGATGTGTCCGCCATAATGTCGCAGTCACAATAAAAATCGCTTATCGCCGCCATTACTAAAAAAAAAAAAAATTATTAATAAAAATGCTATAAAAATATACCCTATTTTGTAAACGCTATAACTTCTGTGCAAACCAATCAATAATCGTTTATTGTGATTTTTTTTTTACTAAAAATATGTAGAAGAATACGTATCGGCCTAAACTGAGGAAAAAAATTTTTTTTATATATTTTTGTGGGATATTTATTATAGCAAAAAGTTAAAAATAGTGGAAAATTCCTATCAGAATACGGGTCATGAACGTATGTATCGAAGACCACGAAGCTGCCCTGCAGATTACTTCCGGCGCCACGTGACGAGAGGCTGCCCATGATGTGGAAAAACTCCTGGTGGAATGTGCCGTCACTGCCTCAGGAGGAGCCAAGCCCTTCTCTCTGTAAGCCTACTGGATGGCTTGGACCACCCACGCAGCAATGGATCTAACAGAAGCTTTAGAGCCCTTATTCTTTCAATGAAACAAAACGAAGAGGGAGTCAGTCTGACGAAATTAAGCTGTAACATCCAGATATTCTTTCAGCGTACCTCCCATATCAAGAGGATGTGGATCTGAACCTCCATCAGACATGAAGGTAGGTAGAGTGATCTCCTGGTTTTCATGAAAAACAGTGGTTACTTTGGGATTTGATCCTAGCATTGGAATGAGGACCACTCTATCCGGGAAGAAGGTGAGGAAAGGTTCCTTGGAGCCTAGCGACTGAATCTCTGAAATTCTCTTTGCCAACGTTATGGCCACCAGGAAAGAGGTTTTAAGTGTTAGTTCCTTAACTGAAAGTGATTTGTTGAGTTGAGTAAAGAAATCCAACACCAGAGGAAGGTCCCATTTTGGAAATCTAGGTTTCCTCTGTGGCCTAAGCCTGACTGCTCCTTTGAAAAACTGTTGGACCAGAGGATGATTGGCCCATGTGACTCCAGAGAATGCTGAAATAGCAGATACTTGAACACGCAGGGAACTAACAGAAAGGGAGATATCCAGTCCCGACTGTAGGAAGCTTAAAACGTCCTGAACTGCCAAGGTATTGCAGGAATTAGACCTGGAAGCCATGTGACTAGTAAACTTTGCCCAGATCCTCTCGTACACTCGATTGGTACTACCTCTTCTTGCACTAAGGAGAGTGGGAATAACTTCTATGGGACAGCCTAACGCTTCCAGCCTTCCCCTCTCAAAAACCAGGCCCTTAGGCGCAGGTGATCTGGACAGGGATGCAACCTCGATCCATGAGACAGGAGGTCTGGTCTGGATGGTAACGGAATCGGATCCTTGACACTGAGGAGTGTCAGAAGCGGAAACCAAGGCCTGTTGGGCCAGTAGGGGATTATTGCAATTACCTCCGCTGTCTCCGACCTGAGTCTCTTCAGGAACTGTAGGATGACCGGGATTGGAGGAAAGGCATAAGCCTTGGGGAACCACCATTTCTCCGTCAGGGCATCTACCCCGTAGGCTTCAGGATCTCTGTACCTTGAATAGTACTTTGCTAGTTTTTTGTTGCAGGGGGAGGCAAACAAGTTGACCTCTGGGGAGAGCCCCAGCGTTAGGATCCAACCGAATACCTCCTCGTGGAGAGACCACTCGTTGTTGTCTAGAGATATTCGGGAGAGGAAGTCCACCTGGACGTTCTGAACCCCTGGAACATATGTCGCTGTCAGATCCTTCAGATTCTTTTGGGCCCAAGACATGATCGGTTCCACTTCTTGGAGAAGGGAAAGATTTCGGGTACCCCCCTGCCTTCTGATGTATGCCACTGCTGTGGTATTGTCTAATCTGAGTTGGACCGAGGCCCCTGGGATCAGGTGACGGAAAGCCAGAAGAGCCTGGAAGGCCGCCCTTAACTCCAGGACGTTTTATACTGTCCTTCTGGAGGGAAGATCCCAAGTGCCCTGAGCAACTTCCGCCAGGCAGTGGGCCCCCCATCCCCTGTTGCTGGCATCTGACGTTATAGTTACCCATGAGATGGGAAGGATGGAGTGGCAGTTGCAAAGATTCTCCCGTTGTAGCCACCATAGAAGGGGGTTCTTCATGGATGAAGTAATCCGAATCGCCTGGGCTTTGTCGCCTGTCCATTGCTGAAGGAAGCCCTTCTGAAAAGGCCTCATCCTCCACTGCGCCCATCTCACCATCGGAATAGTTGCGACCATGGTGCCTATAATTCTTAGGCACTGGAGAGCATGCAGGAAGGAAGCCGCTAGAGCCGGACGGATTCTGTCCCTTACCACTGAGATATTTTCCTCCGGTAATGAGATGGGGCCTCTGACTGTATCGAACAGAGTCCCTAAGAACAGTAGGGACTGTGATGAGATCAGCTGGCTCTTCTCCAAATTCAGTATCCATCCGAACACCTGTAGAGTGGAGATAACTTGCCTTCTGTGACTTAGAAGCTGTTCTTTGTCTTGTGCCAATAGTAGAATGTCGTCTAAATAGTCATGTAGACGAATTCCCTTGGTTCTCAGAAGAGCTACCACTGCCAACAGAGTTTTTGAAAATACACGCGGAGAAGTTGATAGCCCGAAGGGAAGGCACGTGAATTGAAAATGGAGCTTGTCTACTGAGAAGCGAAAGAATTGTTGATAGTTTTCGGCAATGGGAACGTGAAAATAGGCGTCTTTGAGATCTATGGAGATTATCCAATCTCCTGGTTGGACGGAATGTTGAATTGTGGACAGTGTTTCCATTTTGAACCTTTCCTTTTTTTATAAAGGTGTTTAGATGGGTCAGGTCTATGACCTGCCTCCAGGCCCCACTTTTTTTATGGACCAAAAAGAGGGGAGAGTAGATCCCCCTGCCTCGCTAGTCGGCCGGAACATGGATAATAGCGCCTTGAACCAATAAAGATTCTATGTAAGTTAGAAGGATTTGTCTTTTTTCTTCTGTAGCCGGAAGAGAAGTAGGAACCCACCTGAGCCTGGGGGTTTCCCTGAAGGTCCAAGCATGACCCGAGGAGACCGTGTTGATGGTCCAAAAGTCTTGGATCGAGGCCACCCAGACATGACGAAAGTGGAAAAGCCGAGCCCCCACCTGACCTGTCCGAGCGGGCCCAACCTCAAAAGGTTTTGGTCGGCTCCCTCTCTCCCTTGGAATCACTTTTCGCTGTCTTCTTAAAAGCCGATTGTCTTGATTTCCAGGACCTGGAAAATTCCCGGCCAGGTCTATAACTGCGAGCTTCCCTGGCTCGTTCCTGGTACTGCCTTCTTTGGAAAGATCTTCTTTGACCCTGAGGTCGTCGGTCTTGGGGAAGGAACCCCGACTTCCCACCAGTGGCCTGGGTAATTGCCTCATCCAACTTGTTCCCGAACAGAGAGGACCCTTCAAAAGGGATTCAACACCAGACTTGTTTTGAGGCAGGGTCAGCCAACTAGGGGCGAAGCCACAGCGTTTGGCAGTGACGGACGACAGCATTACCCGAGCCGCCAGGCATATGATGTCTATAGAGGCCTCCCCAAGAAAAGCCGACGCAAGCCTCAACTCCTGAATAGGCGAGCCTGACTAACTATGTAACTATGTAACTCCCACTGATTCCAATGGGGCTCCTGCCTATACAAGACTTCTTGGAATGTTCTAAGTCTCCTCCATGACCAATGCCACTACCTTGCCCTAGTTGCTACAACTAATTCCTGGTTGGCCAGTAGGAACGAACTCCTGTCTGTGACAACATTTTGAGAAATTTTATCTTGGAGAGTTGTTTTAGGCTCCAACTTTCCTTAAAACCAAATACTGCATTATAGGAAAAAGCCACCATTCTTCCCTGGATCCTGAGTAGTTCTCCAATTCTTTCTGCTCTCCGCACCTCTTTACTGGTAACACCATGCTCTACAACAAGGAGTGAAATGAGAAGATCAAGAAGAGCAGAGCACTACACAATGACCATGATGAGAATGGATAGCCTCATCTTGTAATGCAACGTGGCTACATTATAACAAAGGCAGCGGTAGCCTCTACCATAAGACCTATTCGTAAAATTTTGAGTCAAACTCCAGCCAAACCTTTGTTTACAGTTTAGGATAGATCAGGGAATGGGTTACAATGTAAAGTTCAATGAGAAACATTTTCCCAGTGAAACTGATAAAATAAAAACTAAACTCTGTATCCAAAACATTTTTTAAAGTTTTTTAATGTTTACTAAACGGTTTCACTTTAATTCTGTTACTATTGAGTAGAAACATTCACATAAAAGTAGCAGAAATTGGATACCTCCTAAACTATTTGAGACAGCTAGACATAAAAAGCTGACCACGTGACTGCATGCCTGCAGCCAGTATCACCCTATGAAAAGGTAAAAATCTTTTCCGCTAGGCTCTGTGCACTAAGGTGAGGAAAACTCACATTGTATCACTTTGCAGCCAGTAATTTCTCTGAGAGAATGTGGACCTTATCAGAATTCTTACTGCCTGTTGACCCGAGGAGGAGAGGCAAACCTCTAGAGCAAGACAAGGGTATTCAGAAATGACAAACTCAATTTGTACTAAAGTGTACCTTTCATTTAAAATGAACCATAAAAAAGCAACAAGAGAAAACTTTAGAATAGGAGTACATGCAAGCTCCCATACTGCCCAGTTTGCCCCCCAGAGCCAGAAAAAAACCTGGCATGACTATGCATGCAACACTCTTCCCTGCCTCCCTGCAATTATCTTGTCATATAGGGATGCACGGTAACCCCTGGCACTTCTGGTATTGCAGTGCCGGTCATTTAGAATAGCATGCACAATGCACAAATATAGTTGGTGCTGAAGAACATAAACCACAGCACACCACAATGCATGTGCCATATGTTGTGGAGCGCTGCAGTAAAAAAAATGTTTTTCTTCAGTTGAATGGCCTGTCTTAATGCAATGCATGGTAATGTGTGAAAAAACACATGAACGTGTAGTTAGCCCTCGCAGCCCCTTAAAGCCACTGAGCACAGATTGCTAAGATAGGGCCTGAATTTATCATGGCTTTTGGAGACTTTGTACTGAATACTTTGGAAATCTGTGGTTGTAAAAGCATTTTTTTTTTTTATTTATTCCCCTTCCCATCAGCACATAGTTACCTTCCTTTTGTTCCCAAGCCACCCTTTTCAGTTTCCAAGAGCAAAGAAAAACATTGTACTTCCAAGTGTGTGATAGCGCTGATGCTTGTTGAATGACCAAACTCTGGTGGGTAGAGTCCTGAGCCCTATGTGAGCTTTGCCTGGGGTGACTGGGAGCTTACATGGAGCTGTCTTTCCTCCTTCGTGGTATCTGAGTGGTGGGGGAGTAAATGTGTATCAAATTTAATGGTCAGGAGTATGTTATATACAGCCCAGCATATTGAGTGCAGTGGGCAGGAGTATGTCATACATAGCCCAGCATACAGAGTGCAGTGGTCATAAGCATGTTGTGTACTGCCCGGGGTACAGCATGCAGTGGTCAGGAGCATGTCATATACACTATATTGTCAAAAGTATTGGGACAACTGCCTTTACACACACATGAACTTTAAAGTGGTTGTAAAGGCAGAAGGTCTAAAGCCCCATACACACGGTCGGACAATCCGCGGACCAGGTCGGTCGGATTCTGTCCGTCGTACTTTGTCCGATGTTGGTGTTGCGTACACACGGTCAGACTACGTTGTCGGAATATCCGGTCTGCAAGAACGTCGTGACGTAAGTCGTCATCCACGAGATTAGAAAAGGGAAGTTCAGCACCACGTCAGGCACCCGTTGGGCTCCTTCTGCTGATCCCGTGTTTATCGCGAGTTAGTCGAAGTTTGGTGACTTAAGATTCGCGCTTCTCAGTTTTCTGACTCAGATCGTTACTGCTCTTCAGTTTGTGCTTGTCGTGCGTATCTGTTTATTAGTGCGTGTAGTCAGTTCGCATTTGTTGGTCATTGCGGCCTATATCTTGATATAGGACGCTTTGATTTGCACTGCTTATTGTCTGCTCGTTTCTGGTATTCATTTCGTTCTTTCAGGCCTTGCTGTTTATCGGTGCTTTCTGTTTGTCCGTTCTGACCAGCCGACCTTTTGTGACCTTGTGAGCGATGTTTCCCGTGCGTACTCGTCGCCGAGTTCGTGCTGTACGCGGAATTGGTGTCGGGCTTCTAGCTTTGAGCCAAGACCCGTCCATGAACAGAGTGACGAGGAGTATGTGGACCAAGAATTGGTTGCTTCAGCGTGACCAATTCTCGCACATGCCTTTGCTTCGTGAGATCCAGGAGAATAATCCTGATGATTTCAGGAACTTTCTCAGGATGACGGACCCCGATTTTCACCGTCTTTTGGCTTTGCTGACCCCCTTTATCAGCCGGCAGGATACCTGCATGAGACAAGCCATTACTCCGGAGCAGAGGCTTGTTGCCACGTTGAGGTACTTGGCGACAGGGAGAAGTCTTCAGGATTTGAAGTTCTCTTCAGGTATCTCTCCCCAGGCCCTGGGACTCATTATTCCAGAGACCTGTTCTGCCATCATCGAGGTCCTGCAGGAGGACTATATTAAGGTAACATTTCTCCTTTACTATTCCCTTCTATGTATGTTCTTTTTGCTAATGTCTTCTATTTTTGACCTCCTTCCCTAATTACCATGATTGCAATATGCTCTAATATGCTGTGCCCCTTTTCTCCTTCATGCATTTTTCCCTTCACTTACCTCACCAGCATGCTCTTCTGCCCCAATAGACACCTATGGCCTAGTCACCTAAGCAATGTATTTTGTCTGCTGCATAGGATTTTTTGCCCCCAAACACCCCCTAAAATATGCACAAATGTTTGCTGTGTGGTTTACTTCATGTAGAGCCCCTTTTTTTTTTATTGTTTTTGGTGGGGGGGGGGGGGGGCAAACTCATTAGGAACCCCCTCCCCCAACTGCTCTGTCAGATGGTACCAATCCTCTATCTGCTGGCTTTCCCAAGGTCAATACACACTATATACCTACCTCTTTTTAGTGGGCATCTTTAGGGATGAATTCTGCAAAGCATGTAGTGCAAGGGGCTGCCTCCATACTTTCCATTTCCTATTTTTTTGTGTTCTTTCCCTCCTATTAGCTTGCTTGGTAATTTCATAATGTCACAATGTGCTTTCCTTTTTTTGGGGGGGGGGGGGGGGGGGGGTTGAAATGTTAGTTTAGCTTTCCTGGGGGCTGCCAATAGTGTTAAGTACAGAGGGTCTGGCCAAACTAGCACACATTATTGAGCCATTTGCCAATCAATGAAGTGCAGAGGGTTACCTGTCCACCCCCCCCCCCCCCCCCCCAAAACCCTAGTTATTGTCAAAGGCCCATCAGAAGTGGGGGGATTGATGGGGGGTGAGTAATCTGTGAAGGGGAGCCTCTACTTTTCTGTGCAAATACTTTCCAGCCTCCAATTTTATACAATGCTCTTGTTCCAAGATGTTGATTGTCTAATCTGCTTGCAATGTTTATGTGCAAAGTGACTAATTTTTTTTTCTTGTTTCACTCCACAGTTCCCTTCAAAGCCACAGGAATGGCAGACTGTGGCCTCCCACTTTGCCAGCCGTTGGGACTTTCCTAACTGCGGAGGGGCAATTGATGGGAAACACGTCCGCATCGTCCCACCGCCCAACTCGGGGTCCCACTATTATAATTATAAAGGGTTTAATAGTGTAGTGATGTTGGCGGTGGTGTCGGCAACATATGAATTTATGTATGTGGACGTGGGGATGAACGGCCGGATCTCGGATGGTGGTGCCATTACGCACACGGAGTTCTACTGGCGTCTCCAAAGTGGCAGTCTGTGCTTGCCACCTCCAGAGGAGAATGCTGAAGGACTCCCCTTCGTCTTTGTCGCAGATGAAGCGTTTGCGTTGACTCCCCATGTGATGAGGCCGTTCCCGATGAGGACCCTCACCCCAGAACAGAGGGTCTTCAACTACAGGCTGTCCAGAGCCAGAAGAGTGGTGGAGAACACTTTTGGCATCCTGGCCAGCCGCTTCCGCCTGTTCTTGACGGCAATTAACTTGGCGGAATACAAACTGAACCACATAGTTCTTGCCTGTTGCATATTGCACAACTTCCTCAAAAGACATAACAGGAACTATGTGGTGCCCGTTGGCCCAGATGTGGAGGGCCCTCCAAATGCGGACCTCACAGCCCTTCAAGTGGCACGTCCAGGCTTGCCCCCTCTAAATGCCCGCGCGGTCCGCGAGCAATATATGGAGTACTTTGTGGGTAGGGGGGCCATTGCTCTGCCTGACGATGTGTGAGAGGCATTTTTTAATAAATCTGATATTTCAACCAACCTATGATATCTTGTGATTTCAGTATTCTTTTTTGCTTATTTCACCTTTGAATTTTTTCACTTTGCCTTCGACAGTGGGAATGCACTTTCTGGGCAAAAGGAGGTAACAGTCTCTTCTTCCCAAAAAGATTAGTCTCATGTTGTGTGTTTGATACCTAATCTTTGGTCTAGATAAGGTTTGTACTGCCTAACTGACACCCAAAATACTCCCTTTTCATCACCAGGTCAGACATGTGTGTATTCTCAAAAATGCTGTGCTCCGTGTTTTCGTACAAAGCACTGTGGGTGTCATTTACATAAGTCAAATCCACTATGCTCTACAAGTGCAGTGAAAAAGTGCCCTGGAAAAGAAACTTGCAGTGCAAAGTGGACTTGCCTTTAGTAAATAACACCAATTGGCCCCCATATCCTTTCCATTTGACATACATAATGCATTGTGTTTTTGAAATAAGGAAGCCACACATTTAGAAAAATAAAAAAGTTTACTTGGAAAACATTCACAAGTGCGTTTACAATCTTCACGCCCAAACTGACAACATCTTGGTTATTTACAGCATTGTTTAGAAACATTACGCAATTGGTAAAACCAGGCATGGAGCAAAACAGAACCTATGAACTTGGAAAGTTCAACTTTGTAAAGTGAAGACAAGATCAGACATGACTATATGTTCAAAGTGTGTTTGATCTTGCCTTCATCACATGGGGGGGTCACCCCTGGAAAGTGGAAATTTAGAACATGCACACAATTTGGGTCTGAAAATGGTCATTAGATGGTAAAACACATGCCTAGAAGCTTCAAAAGTGCCATTTTCCATCATGGGGATGAATGGACGTTTTTTGGGGGTGCAACCCCTTCACCACAACCACTTTCGTAGTTCGTAAAGTGGTTGCACCCCCAAAAAAACGATGGCATTCATCCACCATGATGGGAGCTAGCACATGTGGACACAATGTGTGCATGTTCCAAATTTCACACAGTTCTTAAGTTGCAAATGTGTTCATAAGCTGGCACAAATGTGTGTTAATTACTTGGTGCGTTTTCATATTTTTCCTAAAACATCAATGATGTTCTTCAATTTTTGTTGAACATCATTGATGTTTTGCTTTATGTAATCGAGATCTCTATTGCAGACCATTATCTCCCCGATGAGTACGTGGGCACTCTCTGTGGTAAAGTGCGATTTTTCTTCCACAACATCCACGTCACCTAAAAAACCACAAACAAAAAAAAATCGGGTGTTGGAAATGAGGCAGGCATACATTGATTAGCTTACCAGTAGCTGTGTTCTCCCACACTCACCTGTTGTGGTGACAATTTCTCCAAGTTCGATGATCTCTCCTTCCTCCTCCTCCTCCTCTGCTTCTGCTGTTTCACCTTTTTTGGGAGGTGTTGGTTTTGGGGTTTCCTCAGACGGGCCAAGTTTTCGCTCCCCTATGAGAATGTACAAAAGGAAGATTTAGCAACACAATCTATTGAGGGCAGAAATAGGAAATGACAAACATTGCTTGAAAGTGACGGACACAATTTTTGTTTGGCCAGTTACAAATGCCAACTACATGAATGTAGTCACTTTGTAAAGGTGCTAAACTGACTAGCTTTTTGGTAGAAGTTTGTGTGATGGAGACCCCCCTCTAGTATCCACTGGAGCACATGTGTGGAAAAGCCTAATAAAAAGGTGGTTTGGGTGTCCCAGCACTAGTGCTCTAGAGTCCAGATGGGTAACCAGCTACTGGGTGACCTCTCCTTTACATTGAATAAATTGGCTTTACATTCTTGATGACATTTCGAGTGAGAACAAACTTCCTTTCCACAAAAAAAACACCAAACATCGTATTATAAGTGGACGATCGTTGCGTACGATCGAATGGACACACACACGACCATGACAGTGGCAGAAAGATCGAGGCTGAGTACGATCGAATGCACAGACGAACATGAAAGTGGCCATTTTGGAATGTACAACTTTGTAAAAATCAAACCACATGGAGCAGTATGCAAGCAAGAAATAAAACACAAAACACAACTACTTACTTTTTTGAAGAATTCGCTTGATCTTTCTGTACTGATCGGCCTCCCTCAGTTTCAGGTCTGACCAGCGTTTCCTCAGTTGCTCCTTGGATCGTTGTACCCCAAAATTATTGTACAGCCTCCTCACAACTTTAGACATGATCTTGGCCTTGCGGACATTGGGGTTGAGGTAAGGCCCATACTTCCCATCATAGTCGCTCCTCTTTAATATGTCCACCATCTCCAACATTTCTCCAAATGACATATTGGAGGCCTTGAATTTCAGGCTCCGGGATCGGGACGTTTCTGCCTCCGGACTTTCCTCGTCCTCCTCGTTGGTGGGATATTTGTGGCGCACCTGCTGTGTCCCCGCCATGTGCTCTCCCCACTGCGCCGTAAAGAGAAGGGGTGGGGAATAGACGAGAAAGATCGTCAGGGGCGGGCGGAGTTTGACGCATGCGCACTGTATATAAAACGTCACACGCCTGTGTCGTAGCCACGATCTGGGAGACGAGGGGAGAGAAAGCTCACGCACGAGACGATCGCTAGAAACGAAGGTACAATTTGACGTTGGTACATAACTAGCCTAGACTGATTAGAACTTGAGGCTTCTTTATGGAGAAGATTAGGAGAGTTTAGGCTGACATTATTTATATTGTTCTGTGTGGTGTTGTGTCTTGCAGAGGTGATGGAGGCCTTCTACGACGTGAGTTTTCTCCCCCTCTTCATTGATAAATACAGGGAATTTCCCCTTTTATGGCTACCAAAGCACCGTGACTACAGCAACAGACCAAAGAGGTACGCAGCCATGCTGAAACTTGTGGCATTTGTAAAGCCAACCCTGCCCATGGCAACCGTGGCAAACTTAAAAGTGAAGATTAACAACATGAAGAGTACCTATTTCCGGGAGCGCAATAAGGTCCGGAAGTCCCTAGCATCTGGAGCTGCAGCAGCTGATGTCCATGTCCCCACGCTCTGGTACTATGAGAGGCTCCACTTTCTCAAAGACCAGACTACTGTCAGGAAGTCACTCTCGACTCTTCCTTGCACGCGTCCTTCCACGCACGCCACCCCTGATGAGGCTTCCGAGGACCAACCTGGGCCTTCCAGTCTGGAATATGTGCAGGTGCCCAGCTTGTTCCAGGTATAGTAGTTTTGTAACCATTTTGGGGAATAAGGAATGATGTTCAGTTAATTCAGGATCCCCAATTGCTTAGTTCCTAACGTGATTGACATATCAACAGACAGTGGTGTTGGAGACATTTTTGGGAAGACTCTAAACTGCAGGGCTGAGAATTGTATGGTTTTCTATTTGTAAACATTTTGCAACAGTCACTAGATGAGAATTGTGTGTGTTTGATGAACAAATAACTGAAACTATGTCCCTTTTTCAGACACAGGAAGACCTCAGCCAGGAGGTGGCTGTGGAAGGTGGCAGTCAGGAGGAGGCAGGGGTTAGTGGCAGCCAACAGGGGGGTAGGCGTAGGAGCCTGACTGTCTCCCAAGTCCCTCCCCTCCGCCTTCCCTACAGAAGGGCGAAAAGCATGGGGGAGGTGGGAGAGTCAGCGCTCCAGCTGATACGAGATGCCTCAGCCTCCCTATATGCCACACCCACCTACGAGGAGGCCTTTGCCTCCTTGGTTGGCAGTAAAATGACGGGTATGGAGGCGGGGCAACGCAGCATGTGTGAGGATGTCATCCTCAAAATACTAAATGAGGGGATGGCTGGGGAGATTACCCCACTCACACATGTTTGCGAGAGTGACCTTGCTCCGCCTCCTCCTCCTCCTTCTGCCACCCCACCAGCACCAGCACCACGGCGTGGAAGGAAGCGTACAAGGAAGACAAGAGAGTGATGACCTTGATTCAGTCTGGTCTGAGAGAAGATGGAGCCTCTCGTTGGACCAGAGCCTGGGGACCTAGATGGCATCTGCTGCAGTTCCGGATGTTTTGGACTTCAGGACCAGATTGCGCTCCCTTATTAATTAGATAGGTACTCTTCAGGCCCCCAATTTTTTAAGCGTGAAAAATGATGGTTGCCATGGGTGTCCAAGGCTTTGCAAATTCCCCAAGTTTCACCATGGCTGCGTTCCTCTTTGGTTTGTTGCTGAGACCTAAATAAAGGTTTTTTTGATTTGAAATAATCATTGACTATTGTGTTTTACTTTTCTACAATGACAGTTTTTCTTGGAGTAGGCAGGTACATTTCACTAATCCTAAAGTAGAATTAACAAGGGGCACCAACAACCAACAAACTACTAGTAAATTTAAGCAAGAAATACAAATGTTAATAATGTGGTTTTGCTAAGTTGATACACACAACCCCCCACAAAAAAAAAAAAAAAAATCTCCTTCAAATATGTATTCCCAAAAAAAAAAAAAAAAAAGACAAATGATGCTAAAAATATAACAAAGATTCTTTTACGATCTGAGTAAAAATAAACATGTAGTGTATAAATGCTGAAAAGTAATAAAGAAGTAAGTTTGTGAGAAGTGCGGGTGAATAGGAGCAGCTAAAACATGTCATTCTTGTTGCATTGTAAAGAAAAAGAGAATGCGCTGCATTAAAGACATTTTAACATTGCAGCATGACGAATGTGCTGTGTCGATTAGGAAAGGTAGTTTTACCTGACCGAGCGCTTCCGTCACAGAATTTCTTCTGAGCATGCGTAGCACTTTGTCCGTCGGACAACCGTACACACGATCGGATTTGGTGTGATCGGACCGTGTTGACGGCAAATCTTTCCAGCAGGAGATAAGACTTTGTCCGTCGGACAAACCGACGTACACTGTCCGATGGTGCATACACACGGTCTGATTTTTCAACAACATTGTCCGATCGGACAGAATCCATGAAAAAGTCCGACCGTGTGTATGGGGCTGTATTATGTCTGCGGTCTGTGACTATCTCCTGCATAATGTCTACAATCTTTGACAATGTCCATAATGAATGCTGCTGCAAGACTCATCCACCTTACCAACCATTCAGTGTCCTCCACCCCTCTCTGCCAATCCATCCACTGGCTTCCACTCACCCAACGAATAAAATTCAAAGTACTAACCATAATTTACAAAGCCATCCACAACTGCCCCAGCTACATCACTAACCTAGTCTCAAAATACAAACCAAGCTTCTCTTTTCGGTCCTCCCAAGACCTCCTGCTCTCTAGCTCTCTTGTCACCTCCTCCCATGCTCGCCTCCAGGATTTCTCCAGAGCTTCTCCCATCTTTTGGAACTCCCTACCCCAATCTGTCCCCTAATCTATCCATCTTTAGATGACCCCTGAAAACCCTTCTCTTTAACCACCATCAAATGACGGTGGCGGCTCTCGTTCTGGGACGGCGTCCCCGAACAGCCGCTCTTGCATGCCCATGGGGGCGCTCATCACGGCTAACGTGGCCGCAACACGGCGCGGCCCCGATCTCTGTAAAGAGCCACTGCTCTTTAACCATGTGATTAGCTGTGTCCAATCACAGCCGGTCACATGTAAACACGGAAATGCAGGTAATCGGCGCTCCTCGCCTCACATTGACAAAGTGTGTGACGAAGAGAGCCGATCACCGGCATCTCCTCACAGGGGACATGTAGATATGTAATCAGGGCACTGATGACAATAAAGCCCCCACAGTGCCATCAATGAATGCCCACCAGTGCCAGCAATGAGTGCCCATTAGTGATGCCAATCAGTGCTGACTATCAGTGCTGCCCATCAATGCCGCTCATCAGTGCCACCCATCAATCCCACCTATCAGTGCCACCCAGCAATGCTGCCTATCAGTGCCATCCATCACTGCCACATGTCAGTGCCACCTATCAGTGCCCATAAGTGCGGCATATTCGTGCCTCCTTGATCAGTGCCCATAAGTGCGGCATATTCGTGCTTCCTTGATCAGTGCCATAAGTGCCACCTATCAGTGCCCATAAGTGCCACCTCATCAGTGCCCATCAGTGCAGCTTATTAGTGCCCAGTTCGAAAGCGAGCAAAGTCCTTTCTTGTATTAAGAGAGGTATGGACTCCAGAGAGAGAGAGAGATCACTTTGCCCCTGTATAAATCATTAGTAAGACCTCATCTGGAATATGCAGTTCAGTTTTGGGCACCAGTTCTCAAAAAAATATATAGGGAACTGGAAAAAGTGCAGAGAAGGGCAACCAAACTGATAGGAGGCATGGAGGAGCTCAGCTATGAGGAAAGATTAGAGGAACTGAATCTATTCCCTCTTGAGGAGAGGAGATTAAGGGGGCATATGATCAACATGTACAAATACATAAGTGGTCCATATCGGGAACTTGTTGTTACGTTTTTCACTTTAAGGTAATCACAAAGAACTAGGGGGCGCGCTTTACCTCTAGAGGAAAAAAGATTTCATCTCCAAATACGGAAAGGTTTCTTCACAGTAAGCTGTGAAAGTGTGGAACAGACTCCCGCCAGGGTGGTTCTGGTCAGCTCAGTCGATTGCTTTAAAAAAGGCCTGGATTCTTTCCTAAATGTACACAATATAACTGGGTACTAACATTTATAGGTAAAGTTGATCCAGTAAAAATTCGATTTCAGGGGGTTAGGAAGGAATTTTTTCCCCTGCTGTAGCAAATTGAAGCATGCTTTCCTGCTTTTTTTTTTTTTTTTGCCCTCCTCTGGATCAACTGTGGGTGTAGGTTTGTGTACATGGGATTGTATTTTTTTATTTTTTGGTTGAACTTAATGGACTTTTTTTAAACCTGACTAACTATGTAACTATCAGTGCCGCCTCATCAGCGCCCATCAGTGAAGGAGAAAAGTTACTTATTTACAAAATTTACTGACAGAAACTAAGAAAAACATATTTTTCAAACACACACACACAGGGGGACACTGGAGGGAGAACGCACACACACAGGGGGACACTGGAGGGAGAACACACACAGGGGGACACTGGAGGGAGAATGCACACACAGGGGAACACTGGAGGGAGAACACACACACAGTGGGACACTGGAGGGAGAACACACACACAGGGGGACACTGGAGGGAGAACACACACACACACACAGGGGGACACTGGAGGGAGAACGCACACACACAGGGGGACACTGGAGGGAGAACACACACAGGGGGACACTGGAGGGAGAATGCACACACACACAGGGGGACTCTGGAGGGAGAATGCACACACACACAGGGGGACACTGGAGGGAGAGCGCACACACACAGGAGGACACTGGAGGGAGAACACACACACAGGGGGACACTGGAGGGAGAACACACACACAGGGGAACACTGGAGGGAGAACACACACACAGGGGGGACACTGGAGGGAGAACACACACAGGGGGACACTGGAGGGAGAACACACACACAGGGGAACACTGGAGGGAGAACACACACAGGGACACTGGAGGGAGAAAGCACACACACAGGGGGACACTGGAGGGAGAACACACACACAGTGGGACACTGGAGGGAGAACACACACACACAGGGGGACACTGGAGGGAGAACACACACACACAGGGGGACACTGGAGGGAGAACGCACACACACAGGGGGACACTGGAGGGAGAACATACACACACACACAGAGGGGGACACTGGAGGGATAGCACACACACACAGAGGGGAACACTGGAGGGAGAGCACACACACAGAGGGGGATACTGGAGGGAGAGCACACACACAGAGGGGGATACTGGAGGGAGAGCACACACACACAGGGGGACACTGGAGGGAGAGCACACACACAGGGGGACACTGGAGGGAGAGCACACACACACAGAGGGGGACACTGGAGGGAGAACGCACACACACAGGGGGACACTGGAGGGAGAACATACACACACACACACACACACACACAGGAGGACACTGGAGGGATAGCACACACACACAGAGGGGGACACTGGAGGGATAGCACACACACACAGAGGGGAACACTGGAGGGAGAGCACACACACACACAGAGGGGGATACTGGAGGGAGAGCACACACACAGGGGGACACTGGAGGGAGAGCACACACACAGGGGGACACTGGAGGGAGAACGCACACACACAGGGGGACACTGGAGGGAAAATGCACACACACACAGGGGGACACTGGAGGGAAAATGCACACACACACAGGGGGACACTGGAGGGAGAATGCACACACACACAGGGGGGCACTGGAGGGAGAACATACACACACACACACACACACACACACACACAGGGGGACACTGGAGAGAGAACGCACACACACACAGGGGGACACTGGAGGGAGAATGCACACACACACACACACAGGGGGACACTGGAGGGAGAGCACACACACAGGGGGACACTGGAGGGAGGACACACACAGGGGGACACGAGGGAGAACGCACACACACAGGGACACTGGAGGGAGAATGCACACACACACAGGGGGACACTGGAGGGAGAACACACATACACACAGGAGGACACTTGAGGGAGAACACACACACAGGGGGACACTGGAGGGAGAACACACACACAGGGGGACACTGGAGGGAGAACACACACAGGGGGACACTGAAAGGAGAACACACACACAGGGGCACACTGGAGGGAGAACACACACACACAGGGGGACACTGGAGGGAGAACGCACACACACAGGGGGACACTGGAGGGAGAACGCACACACACAGGGGGACACTGGAAGGAGAACACACACAGGGGGACACTCACAAAGGGACACACACACACACAGGGGGACACACACAGGGGGACATTGGAGGGAGAGCACACACACACAGGGGGACACTGGAGGGAGAACGCACACACACAGGGGGACACTGTAAGGAGAACACACACACACAGGGGGACACTCACAAAGGGACACACACACAAGGGGACACTCACAAAGGGGGACACACACACGGGGGCACTGGAGGGAAAGCAAACACACAGGGGGACACTGTGGGGTGGGGGGACCCGGGGCCCATGCATCTGTACCCCCCCATCACTTCGGTCCTGGTGTCTTAATCTCGGCTTCACTCACCAATGCTGGTAATAATACTTCTAACGGCGCGCTGCTCCCCGCCGGCCCCTCCACTCTTCTCGTCCGTCCCAGGTGACATCACGACACATACAGTACAAGCACCTGGGACGGACAGGAGGGAAGGAGGGGCCGGCGGGGAGCAGCGCGCCATTAGCAGTATTGTTATCGGCATCTCGGCATGTAATACAGCCGCTTCAAGTGGCCTCTTATGTGGCCGAGTCCGGGCCCCTGATGGCCTCGGGCGGCGCCCAAGTGACCGACTGGTCAGTCCGCCCCTGAGCATGACCACGCAATTGTCATTCAAAGTGTAACAGTGCTTAAAGCTGAAAAATGGCCTGGGCAGGAAGGGGTAAAAGTGCCCTGTATTGAGGTGGTTAACCGCTTTCCGACCGCCCACTGCATATATACGTCAGCAGAATGGCACGGGCAGGCAAAACCACGTACCTGTACGCGGCCCTTTAAATGCCTGCCCGTGGGTCGCGCGCGCGCCGCCAGCGGCGCGTTCGCGACCCGGTCGGGAGCTCCGTGACCCCGGCCGCGGGACCAGCGGACCCGATCGCCGCTGGTGTCCCGCGATCGGGTTACGGAGCTGAAGAACGGGGAGAGGTCTGTGTAAACAAACCTCTCCCCGCGCTTCCTACTCTGCCTGTCATTGATTGGCTGTTCCCGGTCATCGGGAAAGCCGATCAATGACGTCAGACGTCAGCCCCGCCCCCTAATGTAAAAAAACACACACGTCAGAGCCCATAACCCCTCCCCTCCCCCTAGTGGTTAACTCTTTCACTACAACTGTCATTTATACAGGAATCAATGCATTTAAATAGCATTGATTGCTGTATAAATGACAATGGTCCCAAAAATGTGTCAAAAATGTCCGATGTGTCCGCCATAATGTCGCAGTCACAATAAAAATCGCTGATCGCCGCCATTACTAGTAAAAAAAAAATATTAATAAAAATGCTATAAAACTATCCCCTATTTTGTAAACGCTATAACTTTTGCGCAAACCAATAAATAATCGCTAATTGCGATTTTTTTTACCAAAAATATGTAGAAGAATACGTATCGGCCTAAACTGAGGAAAAAATAATTTTTTTTATATATTTTTTGTGGATATTTATTATAGCAAAAAGCAAAAAATATTGCATTTTTTTTCAAAATTGTCGCTCTATTTTTGTTTATAGCGCAAAAAATAAAAACCGCAGGGGCGATCAAATACCACCAAAATAAAGCTCTATTTGTGGGAAAAAAAGGACGCCAATTTTGTTTTGGAGCCACGTCGCATGACCGCGCAATTGTCAGTTAAAGCGACGCAGTGCCGAATCGCAAAAAGGGGCCTGGTCCTTTGGCTGCCAATTGGTCCGGGGCTGAAGTGGTTAAAGAATCTTATCCTGCTTCTAACTAATACACTGTTTTACTTTCTCCATCAACTCATCCCCCACAGCTATTACCTTTTGTATCAATTGACCCTTCCTCCTAGATTGTAAGCTCCAATGAGCAGGGTCCTCTGATTCCTCTTGTACCAAATTGTAATGTAACTGTAATGTCTGCCTTCATTTTGTTAAGCGCTGCGCAAACTGTTGGCGCTATATAAATCCTGTATAATAGTAATAATGTCATGTATCATGCCCATAGTCTTTGTTGAAGTTTGGGGCCCCTCATATCATGAAAGTTGACCGCCTCTACTTTAGATGAATCAAAACATGCAGATGGCTGCAGTGCTGACCTTGTGCAGACACTGTACTTTTCCAGTAAGCCTCAGCTTTTACATGTGCCACCCTTTAAATTATGTGTAATTGCTTTCATTACCTAAATATGCTAGTCTAAATGCCTAGCCTAGGGAAATAAACATTTTTTATTTTCTGAATCTCATGTGGTTTATAACTGCTGACTTCCCCTACATGTAAGGAAAAGTACCAAGGAAACATTCTAGTAATGCCCTGGCATTGAGGTAAAGACCTGGTATAAGAAAATATACTTAATTTTACCTTTACATTTTTATTCAGCTCTGAAGTTAGAAAAACATATATCAAGAACTATACATTATTTATTTAAGTCCCCCTCTTTATGTTAAGTTCCTACCCCTGTGCTAATCAATGCATTATTGCTGTGGATGCCATTGACCTACCTCCCAACATAAGAAGCTGAGATAGTCGGAAAAAGCAAAAACACGTGGAGCGTGTTTGACTGAGGGGTAGATTTACCAAAGCCGGAGCACTCAGAATCTGGTGCAGCTGTGCATGATAGCCAATCAGCTTCTAACCTCAGCTGGTTCAGTTAGAGCCGGTTCACACAGGGGCGACTTGGGATCCGACCTCGCTAAACATGTCAAATTCCATGTTAGTCAATGAGACCCGTCTTTATGTACACTACTGAAGTCGCTTCGACTTCAGAAAAGGTTCCTGTACTACTTAAATCCGACTTCTAGGCGACTTGTACCCATTGATTTCAATGGAAGTCGCCTCTAAAGTCGGATCGTGTCTTAACTGAAGCAACAATACAGGAAGAGAAAATTGTTTTCTCAGGCAAACCCCTCCCACAGAGCTGATTGTTGTTTGATTTGCCACTGGAAAGTCGCCTGTCCTGGAGGCGACTTCAAGTCGCCTTGTAAGTCGCCCCAAGTCGCGATGTGGTGCGCGTTCAGGTTGTGTACAGGTCACCTCGCAAAGTCACGGCCAGAGTCGTGTTGCCCCTGTGTGAACCGGCTCTTATGCCTTGTACACACGGTCGGACATTCCAACCACAAAATCCGTCTGATTTTTTCTGACGGATTTTGGCCCGAAACTTGTCTTGCATACACACGGTCACACAAAGTTGTCGGAAAATCCGATCTTTCCGAACGAGGTGACGTATAACCCGTATAAGCCTGGTTTTGCACTCTCCAGCTTTAGTAAATAAATCCCATAGTCTTCCAAAGGTACTTGCTGCACACATAAGCCGCAGTTCTTGTACCCACAAAATATTCCTGTACCACAAGTAAGAGCTTCACAGACACACATAAGGCCTCATTCCCATGAAAATTGGAAAAAAAAAATAATCAGTCACACTCCAATTAGCTCTTATTGCAGTATTTTTGATAATCAGTACATAAACTGCATATAGTGATGTCTCCAACCCAAAACCAGTTTTCCTTGACACGTTTCACCAGGATAGGGGAAGGATAAGGATATCCTTGTGAACAAGCCAAGAGTGGTGAAGCACACCAGGGAAGATTGGTTTTGGGTTGGAGACATCACTGTATTCAGTCAATGCACTGATTATTAAAAAATACTGCAAGAAGAGATAATTCGAGTGCTGCTGATTTTTAATGAAGGGTGGAGACGGAATAATGTGACTGCCACCCAGGTTGTCCATGTGCTGGAGAAGCTAGTCTTGATTGGAGCTATGAATCTGTGTGTGTTTCTGCCTCATTTCCATGGCCACAAAGGGGAGTACAGTTTGCAAAGCAGTGTAGAAAATGTGCCTGGGAGTCATAAGTGTTTGTGCACAGACACAGGGGTGGATGAGCAGCCCTGGATGCAGATAGGACAGCTTATCTGTCCCTGTACACTTGTAAACTCTTGGAGCCTTGGTGCCTGTCAGGCTGTCATTGATTTGTACACACTATTGCCGGCAGCTGTACGCAGGTACACAAGGGTTGCCACCTCATCCCTTTAAACCCGAAAGCCTTTGAATTACACAGGTTCAGAGGCTAATTAAATGCAGATAAGGCATCAAGTGAGTTTTAATTACAACTGTAATCAGCCACAGAACCTGTGTAATTAATATGTTTGGGTTTAAAGGGATGAGATGGCAACCCTAAGGCCCCTTTCACACTGGGGCGGTTTGCAGGCACTATTGCGCTAAAAATAGCACCTGCAAACCGACCCGAAACAGCTGTTGCTGTGTCTTCAGTGTGAAAGCCGAGGGCTTTCACACTGAAGCGGTGCACTTGCAGGACGCTGAAAAATGTCCTGCAAGCCACATCTTTGTTGCGCTGTAGGAGCGGTATATTTACCGCTCCTATAGCGCCCCTTCCCATTGAAAACAATGGGGCAGCGCTCCGAACCCGCCCGCAAAACGCCGCTGCAGCGGCGGTTTGCGGGCGGTATTAACCCTTTTTCGGCCGCTCGCGGGGGGTAAAACCGCCCCGCTAGCGGCCGAAATGCGCCGCTAAAACGACGGTAAAGCGGCGCTATATATAGCGCCTCTTTACCGCCAGCGCCCCCAACGCCCCAGTGTGAAACCAGCCTAAGGTACATCTGTGACTTATGTATGCATAAATCATGCTTTTTTGGTACATAAGCATGCACACTTGGATTATTGGATAACTTAGGCTCCATGCACACTAGCATTTCTCGAACGACTTCAATACCAGGCACTTTCACCCCCTTCCTGCCCAAGACAATTTCCAGCTTTCAGCGCTGTCGCTGTTTAAATGACAATTGCACGGTCATGCTACACTGTACCCAAACAGAATTTTTAGAATTTTGTTCCCACAAATAGAGCTTTCTTTTGGTGTGGTTTTTATTTTTTGCTAAACAAATAAAAAAAGACAGAAAATTCAAAAAAAAATATAAGTTTTTCTTTTATTTCTGTTATAAATTCTTGTAAATAAGTATGTTTTCTCCTTCACTGATGGTTAGTGATAAGGCAGCACTGAAGGGCACTAATAAAGCGGCACCAATGAGGTGGCACTGCTGGGCACTGACGATGAGCACTGATAGGTGGCACTGATATGCAGCACTGATGGGCTTTGATATGTGGCACTAATAGGCATCACTGATGGCACTGGCAGGCATTGGGGATGGACACTGATTGTCAGCTGCCTGGGCACTGATTGGCATTTCCCTGGTGGTCTGGGGTGGCATACCTAGTGGTCCAGTGTGCAGGCAATCCCTGGTGGTCCTGGGCGGGCATCCGAGGGAGGCCTGCGCTGATAAACAATCAGCAGACCCCCCCGTCAGGAGAGCAGCCGATCGGCTCTCCTCTACTCGCGTCTGTCAGACGCGAGTGAGGAAATGCCGATCAACGGCTCTTCCTGTTTACATCGTGATCATCCGTGATTGGACACCGCTGATCACCTGGTAAAGAGCCTCCGTCAGAGGTTCTTTACCGAGATCGGTGTAGCGGACTGACGCACACCGCACCACCGATCGCCGTGAGGCAAGCCCCCACAGGTGAGCAGCCGCTGTTATCCTGCTGGACATCATATGACGCCCAGTCAGGAAAACTGAACCACCGCCCAGCCATCCTTCTGCTATAGGACAGGCGGAAAGTGGTTAAGCTCCTAGAAGCTGTTTTTAGCATTTGTTTCTGCTCCTAGAAGCTAAATAGTGTTTTCCTATGTGTCCATACACTACATTTTTTGAGTTTCAGAGTCTAGGAGCAGAAAAAAATAATTTTTTGTAGTCTCTTGGAGCGTTTTTCCAGCAGAAAAAAAATACTGAATGCTTCTAACTGCTTCTAAGCCTAGGTTCACACTGCTGCGGGATTGAAATTGTGCAAGTTCAGCTGAACTCGCATGATTTAATACCTGCATGTCAGTCCGACTTCGGGGGCAATTTCAGAGACATCTGTGCGCTACTAGAAGCTGGGACAAAAAATGCTATTATCAGCATGTTTCATCCAGCATTTTTTTCCAGCTTTTTTTGAGCTTACGAAAAACGCTAGTGTGCATGGGGCCTTCAGCAAGCATGTTTATGTCTATGAAGAAGGGGGAGACTTCCCCACTGCAGACTTTATCCCAAATGAACTTGTAGCAATCAATCAAAGCTGAGTACATTTGGGGTGTCTGCAACTGTGTGATATTGGTCATGAACGTGGGAAGCTGTCTGAATTGTGCACAATCTTCTCCGGGTAGATTTATAGCCAGGCATACTGGAGGTAGAAATCACCACATCAATTTATCATCTCAGCTAGCTTCTAATTAACAGAACATAGATTCACGCCTTTTGTTTTCTGTGGAAAACTGATCACCTTTGTCAATATAGATTTCCTGTGGAGTGTTTGCAAAGCAACAGTAGAGTAATCAAACACCAGAATGTATTTAGTTTAAACCTGGCAACAGAATGGATAAACAGTGTCACTTTAGACTACTGTTGAAAGTTTAGGCTGGTCATACTGTATATTTGGGCTAAGAAAAGCTGGCCATACACTGTGCGACGGAACCACCAGAAATTTGTGAGTGGGCCTGTCAGCTCCCAACACCTTTCAATAGAACAATTGTTGGCCAAACAGTGCCTGCATCTAATCAGATGCATCTGCTGTTTGGGTATTCTGACAGCTGCTGGAGCCAGTTGTTAGAATACAATAGCAGCAGCAAGGGATTTGTTCATTCATGCTACAGGTATGTAGCATATATGGAGGAATCTCTTATTTTTTTTTTTATTTAGCCTGAATGCTAAAGGAAAACATTTAACTGTGTATGGGCAGCTTTGCATGAATAGAAGTCCAATGTGAAGGCTGCAGTTACATGCCACATCTATCGCTAAACCCCCCTTTAACTCTGTGAGGGTCTGTAGAAATTGAGTAATGCAGTACAAAATTGGAAGAGGCTGGGAGAAAGCATGTAAGGCGAGCTATACACGGTTCAAAACTCAGCTGGTTCAGCAGGAACCTGCCGAGATTCGAACCATTAATGGGCAGGCTGAATCGATCCAAGCGGATCGATGTACCAAGCTCCCATGGCTGTAGGAAAGAAATGTGCACTGTCTATGGCCAACCTAAGCTCAGATTTGCTTACAGGTTTTATCTGGATGGTGAAGGGAAGAGCAAGATGGTGGAGAGAAGACATTTTAGTCTGGGAGAAACAATGGCAATCAGTAAAGGTTTGCTAATCTTTCCCATTTTAAGAGGCTCCTGACAGTGCTGTCTATATGTATCCAGAGATGAAAGAAGAAAGGCATTCCATGTACAAAAGTTAAATACAAGCTTTCTATGTATATTGTATGTATGTTGAGGGATTAAAAATGTAGTGGTCTCCCCAACCTCCAAGGGCCTTGTGGTGACCCCCCCCCAGAGGTCGGAAGGGCTCACATTCCTCCTCAGGGTGCAGGTTACTAGGCATGGTGGGTGTAGTGCAAGATGGAACTATGGGTGCCAGTAACTTTTAAAATGAACAGGAACAGGAGGAGAGAGGTGTAGGGCACAGGACACCCTTAGGTAAATGTAATAGCAACTTGGCAGACTCCGCAGGCCAAGTAGCTGTGTTAGCCTAGAGATCTCAGTAGAGCCCCCTCTTTCCACTTAAGCGGGGTACACATGTAATTTTATTTTTTTCATTCAACCCAGCAGGCTTAATGAAAAAAAAAACTGATAGATTGCAGTACTACCACAAGAGATGTTAGTGCAGTGATCTCCCTCACTGTGCCTTTGTGTTCTGACAGGGGGACTGCCGCTTCCCCACCAGAACACACTGATCAGTACTTACACCCATTGGCTGTGAGCGCTGATCAGATGCTGGTTTTCCAGCATATGCCTTCGCCAAAGAATGGTCGATACACTGGTTTCTGTCGGAATGACAGCTGTACTGTTAAAGGGTACAGGACACCCTTAGGCAAATGCAATAGCAATTTGGCAGACTCCGCAGACCAAAAATAGAAGTAGGCAGACAGCAATACAGAAAAGGGGCCTTTAAGCTGAATGCAGCGATCTGTATCTTGTAGCGACTGCTGTCTCTTATGGCAACAACTTCACTCACAGTATCCCACTGTAGATCCTCAAGCTCAACTCACAGTATCCCACTGTAGATCCTCAAGCTTAGCTCCCAGCTACTTGCTGAACTTCTCAAGCTTCATTAACAGCTACCATTTGTATTCTTCAAGCTTTGCCCACGCTTGGTGCAGTGATCTCCCCCGCTGTGCCTTTGTGTTCTGACAGGGGGACTGACGCTTCCCCACCAGAACACACTGATCAGTGCTTACACCCATTGGCTGTGAGCGCTGATCAGATGTTGGTTTTCCAGCATGTGCCTTTGCCAAAGACTGGTCGCTATCCTGGCTTCTGTCGGAATGACAGCTGTACTGTTAATCCGATACCAGCCAGTATTCGGCCGTGTACCCAGCCTAATGGCCCGTACACACGATCCGAAAATTGGATGAAAAACACTGCTTTCAAAGTGACCAAACGATAATCGGATTATTAGTACAGAGCTTTCGAGAGCCGATCACGACAGTTCATCTGATATTATCCGATCGGACAAACACAAATATTTTTCTCGGATGATACCAGATCGTACGATTTTTGTTTAATCAGTACAGTTGTTGTCCGAAAATACAATAGAAATACACTACAACACATGACATCACTTTCGATTTTTTATTCTGTCATACGAGAATTTTAGTCACTTTAGTAACCTCTAGCCTCATTTTTGATATGCGACTAGCATGCAAAAAAAAAAAAAAAAAAAAACGGACGAGCTGTCGTCCGATTTTCCGATCATGTGTACGGGCCATTAGCCTCACCCTAGTATTTTAACCACTTCCCGACCGCCTCATGTAGATATACGTCTACAGAATGGCACGGACAGGCAAAAGCACGTACGGGTACGTCCCCTTTAATTTGCCTGCCCGTGGGTCGCGCGCGCGCCGCCAGCGGCGCGCTCGCGACCCGGTCGGGAGCTCGGTGACCAGGGCCGCGGGACCAGCGGACCCGATCGCCGCTGGTATCCCGCGATCGGGTTACGGAGCTGAAAACGGGGAGAGGTTTGTGTAAACAAACCTCTCCCCGCGCTTCCTACACTGACTGTCAGTGATCGGCTGTTCCCTGTCATCGGGAACACCGATCAATGATGTCAGACATACAGCCACGCCCCCTACTGTAAAAAAAAAAAACACAACACGTCACACTGACTCCTCCCCGCCCCCTAGTGGTTAACCCCTTCACTACAACTGTCATTTATATAGGAATCAGTGCTATTTAAATAGCACTGATTTCTGTATAAATGACAAATGTCCCAAAAATGTGTCAAAAATGTCCGATGTGTCCGCCATAATGTCGCAGTCACAATAAAAATCGCTGATCGCCGCCATTACTAGTAAAAAAAAAATATTAATAAAAATGCTATAAAACTATCCCCTATTTTGTAAACGCTATAACTTTTGCGCAAACTAATCAATAATCGCTAATTGCGATTTTTTTAACCAAAAATATGTAGAAGAATACGTATCGGCCTAAACTGAGGAAAAAAAAAATGCTTTTTTTTTATATATTTTTTGGGGATAGTTATTATAGCAAAAAGTAAAAAATATTGAATTTTTTTCAAAATTGTCACTCTATTTTTGTTTATAGCGCAAAAAATAAAAACCACAGGGGCGATCAAATACCACCAAAAGAAAGCTCTATTTGTGGGAAAAAAAGGACGCCAATTTTGTTTGGGAGCCACGTCACACGACCGCGCAATTGTCAGTTAAAGGGACGCAGTGCCGAATCGCAAAAAGGGGCCTGGTCCTTTGGCTGCAAATTGGTCCGGGGCTGAAGTGGTTAACTGTCTAATACTAAAACTTCTACAGGCAGAAGAATCTCTAGTAACTGACAGCTGACTGGGTGGGGCTTAGTGCTAGGAGGGGGCATAGTTCAATATTGACTTCTACAGAAGTCTGAGCCCCACAGCAAGACAAGGATCAATGAAGGCACAACAAGGTGCATTGTTCCCAACTTAGACACATTTTAAATAGAGTAACTAATAACTAGAATTCACATAATCTAAACATCCTGACAAACTTGCATCAGGTGTTACAAAGAGTCTTTGGTGTGAAACTGCATAGTTAAAGTGGTTGTATACCCTAAAAATTAACTTGCACCTACAGGTAAGCCTAGATTAAGGCTTACCTGTAGGTACAAGAAATATCTCCTAAACCTGCACGGTTTAGGAGATATTTTAAAAGAACGTTTTACAACGTTGTCTACGGCGCATGCGCGCCGTAGACAACGGTGCATTTACAGGGTTAATCCCCATCTTCAACTGCGGTGAGCCTCAGTTGAAGTGTCCCGCGCGCATGCGCGGAGCGACGTCCTTGCCGCTCTGGCCAATCACAGCGCCGCAGCGGCGCTGTGATTGGCCGGAGCAGGGATACCCGGAAGGGTATCTGTTTAGCTATGGATGCGGCCGGAGGGGGAGAAGAACACGGCGTCGGGGGCCCCGATCTAAGGTAAGTGATGCATAATGAGCTAGTATGCTAGTCATACTAGCTCATTATGACTTTGTCTTGCAGGTAGATAACCCCAAAAAAAAATTTCAAATGGGTATACAACCACTTTAAAGAACCTGACACTTGCTGTCTTGTGTCACTGTGATATTGACAAAGGAAATCTCTTTAAAATGGAGCCTCAGAAAGCAGTAAAAAATCTGGCAGGTTCTAATCCTAACCAGCTCTATTTAAAACCCAATCCAGCCGGTGTAACTGACACGTTTGCTTGACAGGTTAGCTTGTTAAAGAAAGTAGAACAATTGATCTATTACCAAGATCAACAGGTAATAAATCAAAAACCTGTTGTGTTAATGCATTTGACATTCTGAATCATATGTTTTTTTGTCCCTGTAAGAGCCACTAAATTGGATGGGTACTCTGTTCTTTGCCTCCACCTTCTAAAGAACCTCAGCCTCTCCGACACCCCAGTTTGAGTGAAGAAACATACAATATCACAGGAAATCACTGAAAGTAATACTTAGTAACCAATTGTATTAAAGAAAACAGGCACCAAACCAGGTAGTAAAGACAAACTTAATATATTGCCACCCAAAATGATTGGTAAGTATATAATGGATTAATGTTAATGGTAATACCACAGTTTAGCATACAAAGTGATTAACAGTAAAGACTAGGCATAAGATAATATTTGACAGCCAGATCAGCATAAAGAGTTGCAAGGCTCCTCAATGCAGCAGTGGGAAGTACAATTTAATCATAGAGTATTGAAACTATACTGCCATAGTGCATTTATGTTGGCGATGTTAGTTCTAGATCGACTTGGTATGTGCCAAAAGTAAAGGAGAATGGCAATGGATGGGGCAGGAGAACAAAGAGGGCTTGCAGAATAATTATTACAGAAGGGGCAGTCCTTTGAGATGTTCTTCAAATTAACTATTGTGTATTCCGGATAGACCACTAGCATAGTACACTTTAATTGTTATTTCATATAACCTGCTGGATCTCTTCCTTTGAAAATGCCATTTACATAATGTTCATTGAGTCAATTACATAGTGTTCAAGTCTGCACAATTTTTGACAGTTTTGTGAAATACACTGCAAATTAGATTTATTGATTAAAACCTGGCTGGTCTCTCACTCAGAATGTTTCATCTAGTAAACGGTCTTACATAGGGGTGCATGGAGTAAGTACAATATTTCATTTTTTTAATTTATTTTTTTATATTTCTGGCTTTTAGTGAAATCAACTTTCACGTTGATTTATTAATTCTGTGTATTAATTCACTGTAATTTTAATTTCTTGATTCTAAAGTTGCTTTTGTATCACCCTGTGAAAATACAGCCTAGTTAACTGTGAAAAAACACAGTCTAATTTTGATTTCTTGATTATAAACCAGGCTGGTCTTTCATAAAGAAAAATTTGACTAATAAAAAAACGAAATGTGTGTCAGTTAAAACATTTGAAACATTTTTGAAATAGTACACTCTAATTTTGATATCTCATTTAATACCTGTCTAGTCTCTCTGTCTGAAACTGCTGCCTACCAAAGTCACTGTTACCTTCTGCAATCTATTACTGGTACCTCCTCACTGTCAAGCAGCCGCGGTCACATCTGAGTTTCACCTGGAGTGCCACGTACTAGCATACAGGTTTTCCATTTTAATCCTAAACCGGACATACTGTCACTGCTCAAATACGGAGTTTAGTATGCTCCCCATAGCCAGGGGCTTTGCTAGGTGGCAAAAAGACCAGGGGCTTCAGCCCGAGGTCGAAGAACCGGTGGGGGGGGGGAGGGCGGTTTGCAGCATTTTTTTTTGTTGGCCTGGGTGGTGGGGATGTGTGTCTTACATACACTGACCTACATACAATGACCACTGACCTGCCTGACCTACACTCACTGACCACTGACCTGCCTAACCTACACTCACTGACCTGCCTGAGTGCCTGACCTACACACACTGACCTACATACACTGACCTGCCTGACCTACACACACTGACCACTGACCTACATACACTGACCTGCCTGACCTACATACACTGACCTGCCTGAGTGCCTGACCTACAGACACTGACCACTGACCTACATACACTGACCTGCCTGAGTGCCTGACCTACACACACTGACCACTGACCTACACACACTGACCACTGACCTATACACACTGACCACTAACCTATACACACTGACCTACATACACTGACCTACACACAGGGACCTACACACACTGACCTACACACACTGACCTACACAAACTGACCACTGACCTACACACACTGACCACTGACCTATACACACTGACCACTGACCTACATACACTGACCACTGACCTACACCCACTGACCTACATACACTGACCACTGACCTACACACACTGACCACTGACCTATACACACTGACCACTGACCTACATACACTGAGCACTGACCTACACACCCTGACCTACATACACTGACATACACCCACTGACCACTGACCTACACCCACTGACCTACACACACTGACCACTGACCTACATACACTGACCTGCCTGACCTACATACACTGACCACTGACCTGCCTGAGTGCCTGACCTACACACACTGACCACTGACCTACACACACTGACCTACACACACTGACCACTGACCTATACACACTGATCTACACACACTGACCTACATACACTGACCTACGTACACTGACCTACATACACTGACCTACACACACTGACCTACACACAGGGACCTACACACACTGACCTACACCCACTGACCACTGACCTACATACACTGACCTACACACACTGACCTACATACACTGACCTACACACACTGACCACTGACCTACATACACTGACCACTGACCTACACCCACTGACCTACACACACTGACCACTGACCTACACACACTGACCACTGACCTACATACACTGACCTACACACACTGACACCTACACTGACCACTGACCTACACACACTGACCACTGACCTACATACACTGACCACTGACCTACACCCACTGACCTACACACACTGACCACTGACCTACACACACTGACCACTGACCTACACCCACTGACCTACACACACTGACCACTGACCTACACACACTGACCACTGACCTACACACACTGACCACTGACCTACACACACTGACCACTGACCTACTGACACTGACCTACACACACTGACCACTGACCTACACACACTGACCACTGACCTACATGACACACACTGACCTACACACACTGACCTGACACATACACTGACCACTGACCTACACACACTGACCACTGACCTACACACACTGACCTACATACACTGACCACTGACCTACACACACTGACCACTGACCTACACACACTGACCACTGACCTACACACACTGACCACTGACCTACATACACTGACCACTGACCTACACCCACTGACCTACATACACTGACACATACACTGACCACTGACCTACATACACTGACCACTGACCTACACACACTGACCACTGACCTACACACTGACTGACCACTGACCTACACACACTGACCACTGACCTACATACACTGACCACTGACCTACATACACTGACCACTGACCTGACATACACTGACCTGACACACTGACCTACACACACACTGACCTACACACACTGACCACTGACCTACACACACTGACCACTGACCTACATACACTGACCACTGACCTACACCCACTGACCTACACACACACTGACCACTGACCTACACACACTGACCACTGACCTACACACACTGACCACTGACCTACTGACACTGACCTACATACACTGACCTGACTGACCTACATACACTGACACTGACACACACTGACCTACATACACTGACCACTGACCTACACACACTGACCACTGACCTACATACACTGACCTGAATGACCTACACACACTGACCTACATACACTGACCACTGACCTACACACACTGACCACTGACCTACACACACTGACCTACATACACTGACACACTGACCTACATACACTGACCACTGACCTACACACACTGACATACACTGACACACACACTGACCACTGACCTACACCCACTGACCTACATACACTGACCTACACACACTGACCACTGACCTACACACACTGATCACTGACCTACATACACTGACCACTGACCTACACCCACTGACCTACACACACTGACCACTGACCTACACACACTGACCTACATACACTGACCACTGACCTACACACACTGACCACTGACCTACATACACTGACCACTGACCTACACCCACTGACCTACCTACACTGACCTACACACACTGACCACTGACCTACACACACTGACCACTGACCTACATACACTGACCTACACACACTGACCACTGACCTACATACACTGACCTGCCTGACCCACTGACAATGACAATGACATACATACACTAGTCTCTGTGTCTGACCTACCTCAGCCGTTGTGTGGGGTCACAGCAGGCAGGCAGTCAGTCAGTCACTAGGGAGAGGAGCCGATCGGAGCCAAGGAGGAGAGGAGAGCCGACCTGCCCGCCCAAGCGGGGATGTAGCGTTCCCGCCTTCTGGAGCCTGCAGGCCAAGATGGACGTCACACGTCCCGCTCCAGAAGGCGGGACCAGTGGCACTCGGCCACTTTTGTCCAATTTAGGCCGCTTTCGTCCGCTATGGCACTCGGCTAATTTCGGCTGCTGGGAACCGATCTGTTAGCGAGTGCACCCGAAATTAGCCGACGGCACTCGGGGTTAACAATGGAATGCAGGCATTCCAGAGACTCAGGGCTTTGCAGGGACACATTCGGGGCTTCAGCCACGTCTAGCCACCCCCTACTGACGCCCCTGCCCATAGCTATTGAAGCTAGTAGAAGCCTCAGCCTTTTTAGCCTTAGCCAAAGCAGTACGGATGGATTGACTTGAATACAATCAGCCTGCCCATACATAGAACGAAGTTCGGCCAGTCCCTGCTGAACCAACGGAATTTCGAACCATGTATGGCTGGCTTAAGAAAATGTCTTAATTGATCTGCTTTAAAATGTTGTTGTATGTGTTAATTATTATTTCCTTTTTATTGAGTTCCTTTAGTGAGACTACCCACACTAAAACATCAGTGTCCACCTTTTTCATTAAGCTATCAATACCTTCCACATTGTCAGAAGAGCCTTAAGATTCAGTTGAGGCCAAACTGAAAAGCTGTTTTACATTAGAGAAATGTGCAGATAATGCAAATTGAACTCCTTGTTGCCATCATCGCATCTGGGAGTCCTGTGTCTGAGCTGCAAATTATTCTGCCTTACCCTGCAAGTAACCCATTAAACCCTTTAAAAATAAAAAAATACACAAATATACATGTGTATTTCTGTTAAAATAAATATACATATTTAAAAATGAAAAAGTTTGCACAAGTATACAGTGATGTGCCACACACTAAGGGCACCTTTGCCTGTTTTGGCAACAAGTCTGAAACCAAAGTAATATTATGGGAGGGCAGTCTGCCAATGCCCTTGTATATTGGCCATACATAATATTCCTATCTCCACATCCTTTAGGTATCTGGGTGCACAGGTTACTCCATGCCCCCTGGATTATCAAACTTAATTTTACGCCTTTGCGCAATCGCTGCCGTGCTCGTGTTAAAGTTTGGACTAGGCTGAAACTTTCCCCGGTTGGCAGGATTAATCTTGTATGTGCTGCACAGTTCCCCTATGTTTATCCCTTTGAAAAAAATCTGTATTATTAATTCCATCTTTAGATTCCTCATCTGGCATTCTAAACCTGCTAGAATAAAATTGGAGCAGTTACAGCGACCAAAGGATGCTGGAGAATTGGCGTTACCCAACCCTTGGCTTTATTACTTAGCCTCGCAATTGCAACACATAGCAAGGGCTATACGTCCACTGCAGGACCTGGAGCTGAACCTTTTAGATTCCTCCACTTAGCTTCTTAGTTTTACAGCCGGAATAGGGTTGGCAGATGGCTTGGAATCATTGCACTTTGCAAGTCTAATAAGCTTTATCATACTTATACCCTAATGCAAAAAATTGGAACAAGGCCATGATACTGCAAGGTGTCACTGGGTTTACCAGATATCGCCCCATCTGGAATAATAATTATTATCAGGAGGTTGCGAAACTGCAATATGGTGAGAAGTGGAAACACTTTGGCATTTCTTATATGCCTCACATTTTCAGTAATGGAAAATTACGGTCTTTTCTCTGATCTCCAATCAGCCTTTATGCTCCCTTCATCTATGTGTTTTTATTACTTGCAACTTTAGCACGCAGTCAGGGCACAACAGGGGGTGGATCAGTGGACACTAGAGCCTACTCCTATATTTAACTACATGTTTGAGGTCACCACTTATAGGGGGTTTATATCATGCTGCTATGCTATGTTACTTAACCTCTTCCTTCCAGATTCACCTCTTAAGGTGGGAACAGAATGTTGGAGTTTTTGATGAGAAGCAATGGGAGGAAGCTTTACAAGCAGTTACCAATATTCTCTAAATGTAGCTCAGCATCTGTCACAATTGTATATAAATTTGAGAGTACACTATACACCACCCAGATTAACCCACATGGGGGTGCGATCAGGTCCCACCTGCATTAGATGTTGTAGGGATCAGGGGGATTTGATACATCATTTATAAATGTGTCCAACGGTATATTTATATTGGAAAAAGGTTATAAGCACTCTTAACAGTGTCTTCCAGGTTGAGATTCCAGAGCACCCAAAACATTACCTACTAGGTATCCTAGATAACCTCCCAGTGGAGGACATTCATAGACAGGCTATTGCCAGGGCTCTCTTTCAGGCCGTAAATTAATTATGAGGCACTGAAAGTCTACAGACCCTCCCACAGTGCAGGAATGTATTTCTCAAATGAGGGATACCATCCGACTCGAGAAGCTAATTTACCAACACAGAGGTAGAAGGGGCAAATTTAATAAATTATGGTCCCCCTGGCTAGATGTTCCAGGCTTAGCCCTGGTGGACCTTGTTTTGGCCTGTATACTTTAACAGTTAAAAAGGTACCAATCAATGTATTTGGAGGTCCCATAGTTGTGGTTGTGTAGTAATATCTTATTGTGTGTATTAAGAAACTGTCTGAATGCATATGTAAGATGAAGATCAATGCAGGTAGTGTGGTGAACATTGACTTAAATCTATGTATGTTAAAATTTTCAGTCCTTATATACTTATTTTGTTCTGGACTATGTATGTCTTATTTCTTCTGCTCAATAAAAACCTTTTGTTTGAGAAAAAAAAATTGTAAATCTACAGGCATCCAAGCTTTAAGACTAACCTATCTGGCCTTGTAAAGAAGAAATCGATATACATACCTTTTTTGAAGCTGCTCTGGTCCGCTCCCATGCTGAGGTGTCATCGGTGGCTTTGCTGTGGAGAGGGGTGCAGAGAACACAGCCGACAATTAAAGCCCCATAGTAACTCTATGTGTGATGTCACTTCCCATTAATTTCCAAGCCGTTGTCAGCTGTCTCCTCTGCAGAGCTACCGCCACTGGAGACCTGATCAGCTTCAAAAAAGGTATGTATAGCAATTTCTTCTTTACAGGGCTAGATAGGTGAGTCTTAGATCGTGGATGCCTTTAGATTTAGAGATCTTAGTATTAGGGTGAACTTTATATTTTCCAGGCAGAGTATCTTTCAGGTGCCATAGCTCCCAAACCTCATTGTGCAAAGGGGATTTTTTATATAGATCCCTATATAATCAATATAATTTTGAAACTTTTTCTCTTATTTCACATTTTTTGTATTTATTCAAGTGTTTTTTGCATTTTGATATACATCTTTTATAAATTGCTCTATTTTAAACTGTGGCTGTGCATTTGTACAGTGTGGCATAAAACAGTACCTGGGACTTTTCGAGAAAGAAAATTATACATAATTTACTTTCTGAGTCTACTTGTATACAATCACTTATAAAGTTAAATGGGGACAGTTACAGGGCACTGGCACTTACAGACAAATGTTTTGTGGGACATGACTCTATCTTTTGAGAGCAAATCATTTTTTATTCAAGCCTAATTATACTTCACTTGCAGCATGGCAAATGCCTAGCTGTATGCCTTGGAAAACAAGAGTCAACAAAATCTATTCTGTAATACCGTGATAAGAAGGCAAATAAACTGTTGTTAGCATGGCGCAAAACCAACTGTCACTTTTGTATCTGTTGAGCCACAATCACTGTAATCAACTCAACAAGAAGTTTCTTAGGCACAAGGAAAAAGCATCAAGGGGAGATCACCTTAAAGTGATTATAATCCCTCACCTTGTAAAACAACCCATTCAGTTTAAAATAGTCATTCATTTTAAAATAGTTACATAGGTTGGAAAAAGTCCATCCAGTTCAACCAAAAAAAAATTCAAATTACAATCCCATATACATAATCCCATACCCACAGTTGATCCAGATGAAAGGCGAAAAACCTCAACCAAGCATGATTCAATTTGCTAATTCGAAATGAAAGGCAAAACATTTTTCGTATAGATATAAAAAAACATTATATTATCTGTTCTCAGCTGCATAAGAGCTGGGGGGAGGAGAAGCAGCAGCACAATGTGCTTCCCAGTGAATGACTGTGCAGCGGGGGCATGTCAGGACAAGTCTGATCATTGGAGGAGAGCAGGCTGAGTTCCTAGCATAGCTAGATAACTGATCATGCTGTGCTTTCCTGCTTAGTGTGGTCAGTTTTTAATAGGAAAGCAGAGGGACTGGCAGGAACACCAGGAATTTCGCATAAAGGAAGCAATACAAACAGAACAGGATACTTTCTCATACAAGTACATGGTACAGCAGGCACATATCAGGAATATGTAATAAGTGTTGGGGTAACAAACACTCTTGCTAAAAATGTCAGCTAGCGGGACATCTGATAATGCTTACCATAGCAGGTTTTCTATCTGACTCATTCATCATATAGATGTAGTACAGATGTAGTTAAATGAAATGAATGGTTTTGGGGGCCATTATACTACTTTTTTTTTTTACAATGTATAATAAATATTTACAAAGTATCATGGATTTAAATAGGAAATTAATCACTGATTTTTCAGCTGCTGGTGTCATCTTAAGCTGGCCATAGACAGTCCGAATCTCAGCCGGTTCAACAGGGACTTGGCCGGTTCAACAGATTCAAACCATGTATAGGCAGGCTGAATGTACCCAAGTTGATCGATCAATCAACTCGGGTACAATTAGCCTGTATGATTTTACATGTGATTATTGCTAGCTAATGCTAATCACTGTGTTCTCCTGGCGGAAGGGATTGCTCCAGCAACACTGTCTGTGTTGATGGGGGAATTAAGCCATTTTCTTTCCTGCAACCCATGGAAAGCTGCTTTCCATGGGGACACCCGTGTGGGCTCGCTCTCGAACCCTGCTGCTGCGTCCATTGACACAGACAGTTGGACTTGGCCTAAATCTACAGAAGTACTCCATATCTCAAGTAACCCTAAGGGTACATGCTCCAAGTAATGAAATGTAGCTGTCAGGTATATAAGTCCAGGTGACAGATACAGCCCGCTGGGGTCTGGAGTGCACCGCAAGGTAGTGGACCTTATGGCTGACTGCTGTGGATGGAGCTCCAGGTGATATAGGAGAGCAGGTACTCTGTAGTACCAACACGGATGACACTGGGAGCTAGAGCATGAGATTTCCCAGGGCACGGAATCTAAGAGCCAGTGGGTATTCACCAGAGGCCCCTAGTGGTGGGGATGGATTTAGCTGCAGTCTGGCTCCAGGTCGCGACCCCTAGGGCCTCCCAGTTCACTTTCACGGTAGACTACAGGGAGGTAGAGAGGAAGCAGCAGACTGCGACAACAAAGGATAGTCAGGAGATAGCCAAATGTCGGGGCAACAAGCAGGTAAGGATAGTCAAGAACAAGCCGAGATCTGCAACTGTTATAAGACTTAGAACACACAGCAAGTAGCACATGGAAGCCAAACACACAGTATTGATCAGCAGGGCTGGCTTGCAGTACACAGGTTAATATAGAGTTCCCTGACAGGGGCCTGGGTGGAGCCATGCTTTGAGGAGAGATTACTTACCATATATACTCGAGTATAAGCCGACCCAAATATAAACCGAGGCACCTAATTTTACCACAAAAAACTGGGAAAACTTATTGACTCGAGTCTAAGCCTAGGGTGAGAAATGCGTAGCTACTGTAAGTGGAAAAGAGGGTCAACAATGCCCATTTGCATGCCTCACTGTGCCCATTTGCAGCCATAGGTCCCCTGAACTTCAAACTGGTAGTTAAGGGTTCCTAGATGCCCCCTAGCTGCAGCCAAAATTTGGGGTCTCTGGACCCAAAGGGTCCCGAAATGTCATTGCTGCAGATGGACACAGTTGACCGACTTTGGGGCCCTGTATTTCGGGGCCACTTGGTGCTAGGAACCCCAAATTTGGATATGTTGCACTGTTGGTTACACTGGGTTTGCGCACCAAATTTGAGAGATACGGGCCCCAAAGTCGGGTCGTAAAATGTCATTCTCTGCTGCAGAAAAGTGCTTGACTCAAGTATAAGCCGAGGGGGGCACTTTCAGCACAAAAAAATGTGCTGAAAAACTCGACTTATACTCGAGTATATACGGTAACCACTTTCAGACCGGACCATTTTGCTGGCTTAAGACCAGACCACTTTTTGCACTACATGGCTCCCAAACAAAATTGACGTCCTTTTTTTTCCCACAAATAGAGCTTTCTTTTGGTTGTATTTGATCGCCCCTGCGGTTTTAATTTTTTGCGCTATAAACAAAAAAGTGTCAATTTTGAAAATAACACATTATTTTTTACTTTTTGCTATAATAAATATCCCCCAAAAATATATAAAAAACATTTTTTTTCCTCAGTTTAGGCCGATACGTATTCTTCTACATATTTTTGGTAAAAAAAAATCGCAATAAGCGATTATTGATTGGTTTGCGCAAAAGTTATAGCATTTACAATATAGGGGATAGTTTTATAGCATTTTTATTAATAATTTTTTTTTTTTACTAGTAATGGCGGCAATCAGCGATTTTTATTGTGACTGCGACATTATGGCGGACACATTGGTTATTTTTGACACATTTTTGGGACCATTGTCATTTATACAGCAATCAGTGCTATTTAAATGCTATTTAAATGCACTGATTCCTGTGTAAATGACACTGGCAGTGAAGGGATTAACCAGGGGGTGGCAGTGTAGGGGTTAAGTGTTGCTAGGGGGGTGTTACTAACTGTGGGGGCGTGGCTGTGTGTTAGTGAACACCGATCTCTGCTCCAATCACAGGGAGCAGAGATCGGTGTCACTTGTTGCTAGGCAGAAACGGGAAGATGCTGTTTACTTCCGCATCTCCCCGTTCAGCCTTCCCGTGAGATGATCGCGGGTATCCCCGCGGGACCCGCGACCGGACTCACGGGGGTCCCGGCGGCGCGCACGCGATGGCATGGCGGCATTTTTAAAGGGACGTACCTGTACGCCCTTATGCCTGTCCATGCCATTCTGCACGTACATCGTCGTGTGTCGGTCGGGAACTGGTTAAAGCGGAGTTCCACCCAAAAATTGAACTTCTGCTTTAAGTGATGGTGATCCCCTGACATGCCACATTTGACATGTAATTTTTTTGGGGTAGGGGGGGCGGATACCCAGTTTATAAAGGCACCAAGCTCCCACTTCCTCCCCTGGCTCCACGGCACTGGAAGGAAGTTCACTTCTCCCCCTTCCCTCCCTGCAATCTTCCCAGAAGATTGCCCGGCCATTCACAGCGCACAGCTCGGCTCGCACATGCCCGGAGCCACAGCCGGGCGCCCTCAGAATGCCGACACCGTGGAGAGGAAGGGGAGAGGAGCGAGGCTTTGTGCGCCCACAACGCTGGATCGTGGGACAGGTGAGTGTCTGATTATTAGAAGTCAGCAGCTATACTTTTTGTAGCTGTTGGTTTTTAAATGGGTGGAACTCCGCTTTAAGCAGCCAGTAGAGAGTGGCTGGCCTCTTAAGCTGAAGATGTAATAGAGATGTAAGCTTACAGACAAACACTACTGCATATCCAGGACAGTGGCCTTTTTGTAAATACCTAAAACAGCTGAGTTTGGTGGCCTTTTTTAAGAGTAAATTACTGTGAGTGTTATCATGAGGGCGATTTCCCTTCACTCCTTGAGCCAGAGACATGACAAATGCAGAGGAAATCCTATATCTGACATTTAGAGATTTCCCCTCAGAGATAAAGATAAATTTCCCCAATGAGGACACAGTAAAATCATGGCACAGAGTTTTGGTTGGGGGTTAACATGTAGCAATGATTCTTAGAATTTTATCTTGGACTAGGAAACAAAGATCCTCCCTCACCTATACTGTCGCCGAGTGTAAACCCGTCCTAGGAAAACATGACTAGATATGTCACATGATTTATTTTCATACTAGGAAAAGCATATCACATTTATCTGTCATAGGACTGATCTGACTCATTCTTAAGGAAACAAATAGAAATTCCAGCTCAGCCACACCATACTGTACTTATTAACGTACAACAATTATAAATCATATATCTTAAGAGGGAAAGGAAAAAGAACTGTTATGCAATATAACACAGAAATTGTGCAATGTTATATATAGCACAATTATGTCCCATTCAAAATGAATGGCACAGTGCACAGTGCAGAAATGCACATACCGCACTTGTTAAAACAAACACAATGATGTAAATAGGCCCTAAGAATATTACACACAGGTACATTAGCACAGTAAGAGCCGGTTCACACCAGAGCGACACGACTTCCAGCGTGACTTTTGAAGGCAACTTGGACACGACTTGAGGAGCTACTTCAACACGACTTGGGACGACTTACAACACGACTTTAAGTCGCCCCAGGCCAGGCGACTTTGGCCGTGGCCAATCAGAGAATAATCAGCTCTGGAGGGAGAACTCCACTCCACATTTTAAACAAAAAAACGGCATGGGTTCCCCCTCCAGGAGCATACCAGGCCCTTAGGTCTGGTATGGATTTTAAGGGCAACCTCCTACGCCGAAAAAACGGCGTGGGGGTCCCCCCAAAATCCATACCAGACCCATATCCGAGCACGCAGCCTGGCCGGTCAGGAAAGGGGGTGGGGACGAGCGAGCGCCCCCCCCCCCTCCTGAACCGTACCAGGCCGCATGCCCTCAACATGGGGGGTGGGTGCTTTGGGGAAGGGGGGTGCCCTGCGGCCCCCCACCCCAAAGCACCTTGTCCCCATGTTGATGAGGACAAGGGCCTCTTCCCGACAACCCTGGCCGTTGGTTGTCACTGTCGCATCCATATAGATGGAGATCCGACTTTGAGGCGACTTCCATTGAAATCAATGGGTACAAGTCACCTAGAAGTCGGATTGAAGTAGTACAGGAACCTTTTTTGAAGTCGGAGCAACTTCAGTAGTGTGCATTGAGACGGCTCCATAGATTAACATTACAGCGTGACTTGGGACGACTTGGGGCGTCTCGGGGCGACCTGAAGTCGGATCCTGAGTCGCCCTGGTGTGAACCGGCTCTAACTGTTGAAAATAAGCTTTTTAAGGGGGTGATGATAAAATATCACTTTATGAGATATAAATACCAATTTATAAGTATAAACAAGTACTTCAAAGGGAAATGCTGATTTCATGCATGCTAAAAGTGTACGTCAGGGCAAAAAAAAAAAGAAAGAAACACATGCACTACACCTCTGCAAAAAACACATTGCCCTATATTTATTCCTTTAACCACTTCAGCTCCGGAAGGTTTACCACCTTAATGACCAGGCCATTTATTGCGATATGGCACTGCCTTAATTTAATTAACAATTGCACAGTCATGCGATGCAGTACCCAAATAAAACGAATGTACTTTTTTCCCACAAACAGAGCTTTCTTTTGGAGGTATTTAATCACCTCTGCGTTTTAATTTTTTGCACTATAAGCAAAAAAAGACTAAATATACACAACTCAGAAATAATAAATATTCCTGATCCCAGCGCTCAATGGAGAAAATAAAACAATAAAAGATCTATGGATGAACAAAATAGTGTTAAATACACTCAGAAAGTAAATACTAAAAGCTGCTGTTATGGACCCATGGTCAATGTCATGAAATATAAAAGAATGTTCGATTGAATATCAAACATTAACAGTGCTAAGTAACCTATCTAAAAAAACAATAATATCCACCATTAATTGAACAGTGGTGTTTGCTCATGAAATGTTAAAACTAAGGAAATGAAACTCAATAAGTTTAAAACAATATATATGCACAGATGGACCTCCTCAGAATCTAAGTTCACAGATCCTCTTAAAAGGAAGGGTTAACTGCTGCATCAGAAGTTTCTCCCCTGGTCAACATACACATAATTGTCCATATAGGAAAAAATGTTCAAACTGAGAATGAACAGAAAGTAGGAAGAGAGCGGTGTCAGCAATAAGTTCCACTTTAGGGTGGAACTCCGCTTTAAGGCTCCATTTTATAACATCTCTAGTAAGCAGCCAACTTTTGGGGAGTGCAGAAGGTGTAAAGGGAGACGGTGTAGGAGAAAAGTACCTTTAACCTGTTACGTCTCTATGGTGGATTGGACATTATTGCTGACACCGCTCTCTCTTCCTACTTTCTGTTCATTCTCAGTTTGAATTTTTTTTCCTATATGGACAATTATGTTTATGTTGACCAGTGGAGAAACTTCTGACGCAGCAGTTAACCCTTCCTATTAAGAGGATCTGTGAACTTAGATTCTGAGGGGGTCCATCTGTGCATATATATTGTTTTAAACTTATTGAGTATCATTTCCTCAGTTTTAGCTTCATGAGCAAACACCACTGTTCAATTAATGGTGGATATTATTGTTTTTTTAGCTAGGTTACTTAGTGCTGTTAATGTTTGATATCCAATCGAACATTCTTTTATATTTCATAAACAAAAAAAGACTGACATTGTGGCGACAAGTAGAGAATCTCAGCACGGAGCCAATCAAAAGTGGGGTTGTGCCTCTGTAACCAAGGATAACCAATAACCAGCGAAAAAACTTAGGTGAGAAAATAACATGGAATTGAATTATCTCATGGTGAAGAGCCCCTATGGCTATGGACAATGGAAAAGAGTCTCATGAGTCACATGGGCAGGTTGTAGAGGTTTCCCGTCAAGAGCTTCAAAGGCAAGTGGCGTGTCACGCAGCTGCAGCGGAATCGAGTGCTTTTATACAAAGGCAGCATCAATGAAAAGGCCTGCAGCCCTGAGTAGATTATAGCCTGTATTTCGATGGGCGACTCAGTCCAACAACGCAACCTAAGGTCTGTTTGTGACAGGACCTCAAGGTTCGGCGTTCCCTGGAAACGTAGGACAAGACTTCAAAAAGTGACCTGCCTGGCCACAATACAGGCACAATCTCTCCCTCCTCCTAAGGGTTCTCTCCTCCGCAGAGAGGCGTGAAGCCCAAGTGCATGGGTTCATCTTCACAGACCGACTCGGTACCAGGAGGCGCGTGCCTGCTGCACATCGGGGGGTGACGATGCTCTTGGCCGACGGTCGCGATGACTGCCAGCCACGAGTGTGTGTAAACACACACTTCCCTGTATTGTTCTGACAGGAGTGACAGATCAGGTGTTCCTATTAGCTAGTCAGTCCCCTCCCCCTTCAGTTAGAATCACCTCCCAGGGAACACAGTTAACCCCTAGATCGCCCCCTAGTGTTGACCCCTTCACTACCAAAGACATTTTTACAGTAATCAATGCATTTTTATAGCATTGATCGCTGTATTAATGCCAATAGTCCAAAAAATTTGTCAAAATTGTCCGATGTGTCCGCCATAATGTCGCAGTCACGATAAAAATTGCAGATCGCCGTCATTACTAGTAAAAAAAATAATAATAATAAAAATGCTATAAATCTATCCCCTATTTTGTAGACACTATAACTTTTGCGCAAACCAATCAATATATGCTTATTGCAATTTTTTTTTACCAAAAATATGTACAAGAATACATATCGGCCTAAACTGAGAAAAAAATTGCTTTTTTATAAAAACATGGGGATATTTATTATAGCAAAAAGTACAAAATAATGATTTTTTTTTCTAAATTGTCTCTCTTTTTTTGTTTATAGCACAAAAAATAAAAAACGCAGAGGCTGTCAAATACCACCAAAAGAAAGCTCTATTTGTGGGAAAAAAATTTTGTTTGGGTGCACTGTCGCACGACAGTGCAATTGTCAGTTAAAGCAGCGCAGTGCCAAATAGCAAAAAGTGCTCTGGGCAGGAAGGGGGTAAATTCTTATGGGGCTGAAGTGGTTAAAGTCTGATTTGTGTAAATACAAGACAAACAAGGTTTAAAGCAAAGAGAATTGTGTTGGAGCAGAGAAAGAGAAAGTTGACTACTGCTAAACAAATTCTGCTTTGGGGCACTACTGTCCAGGAAGAAAAACTGGGATAAAAAGTCCTGTAAGAAGCCGGATGCTAGGTTATACCGGATTGGGCATGTTGATTGCAATGTGCTCCATAGCGTGGATTAGCCCTAGGATGGATCCATTGAAGCTATGGATGGTAGTAAGGTGGTGCCGCTTGCATTGGAAATGTGTTCTGCGAGGCAGGTGGATCTGGAATAATGCCCCAAGTATGCAATTGCTGGAGACCAGTTTGGAGGGAAGAGATGATATGTTTGGAACTTTGATTGATGGGTGACCAGAAGTTTGGTTGGATTAGCCCATTGGTATGGGATTTGATGGTTGTGCAAAGCTTTAGTGATAGTATTGAGTTGCCTGCAGCATGACAAAGTTTGTTGCGATAAATCTGCGAAGAGTTGTAAATGGGCATAAGGTTCAGGTAAGGTTCCTGCTTTCTGCATGAGTTGGTCTTTGGTGTGGTAGAAATGGATACGCAGGATGGCATCCCTGGGTATGGAATCTGGTAGGTGCTTAGGTTTGGGGAGTCTATGGATGTGGTCTATAACCAATTCTATATTTTTGAGCTCTGGCAGGAGCGTTTTGATCAAACCACATACATAAGTGGGCAGGTCCTGCACCTCTTTGGATATGCCTCTGATTTTGACATTGTTACGGCAGGACCGGTCTTCAATGTCTGCTATCTTGTCCTTAAAGTGGAATTCCACCCAAAAATGTTCCTTCCGCTTTAAGTGCAGGTGACCCCCTGACATGCCACATTTGGCATGTAATGTTTTTGGGGGGATCGGATACACTCTTTTTAGAGGCATCCAGCTCCTACTTCCACCTGAGGCTCCGCGGCACCGGAAGCAAGATCACCTCTCCCCCCTCCCTCCCTGCAATCGCCTTGGAGAGAAGGGGGAAATGAGCGGGGCTTAGTACGCCTGCATCGTCTGACTGTGGGACAGGTGAGCATCCGATTATTAAAAGTCAGCAGCTACACTTTTTGTAGCTGCTGACTTTTAATAAAAAAAAATTAGGTGGAACTCCGCTTTAATTCCGTTTTTGATCCTTAACTTGTGCCTCCTGAGCTTCAATTACTTCATAATAGTGTTAGCATAGTCCCCAATCCTTGTCTTCATGTGTTCTAACCCATTGCCTAATGTGGAAACTTCCTGCTTAAATTGTAGCATGTCAGATTGTAAGCAACTGCAGAGTGAAAGCAGCATTTCCTTTAGAGTAAAATCCAGCACTGGCTGGATAGATGTACGGAACATAGAAATGACGTCAGGTGGAACTGGCAGTAACCCAGGGGAAGGAGGAGCTCACCTCATGTGGATCATCAGCAGGGGAGTCCAACCTCATTCGGGCTTTTGCAGGACTGCCTGAAATCGGTGTGTGGATGGGAGAGCTGTCCAGGTTGGTGCTGTAGTTCCATGCTGCTGATTACAGCAGGTGCCACAGCCGCTGTACTGGGGAGCTGAGAGAGCAGAGGAGCAGCTCATGGAGGGCACAATGTCGGCGTCATCTTACCGTTGTCTCTCCACTGGCTGGAATAGGAAGGCGGTGAGCTTCTGCGGGTGCCGCCGCTTTTTCTTCCTCTTTGTCGCCATGCTGCAAGGGTGTGCAGGAATTGGAGGAGCCTGCCGTCAGTGTGTTGGCCTTGCGGGAAGCAATTAAAAGTCGCCGATGCCCGGTCCGGTGTATGGAGCCTCAGAGACCAGCATCCATCTGGGGCTCTGGCCGACCATGCCCCCTCATTCATCAATTTCATACGTAGGTTGTTAACTGAAACAGAAACAGCGTAGGAGGTTTAAAACTGGGTGAGAAACAGCCAAACTCTGCTAATAAGGTGAGGTTGTGTAAGACAGTCATACACCATGGCAAGACTGAGCACAGCAACAAGATATAAGGTAGTTATACTGCATCAGCAAGGTGTCTTGCAGGCAAAGATTTCAAAGCAGACTGGGGTTTCAAGATGTGCTGTTCAAGCTCCTTTGAAGAAGCCCCAAGAAACGACAATGAGTACCGTAGACGCGGTGGTCAGCCAAGGAAACCATGCAGCAGATGAATGACACATCATGCTTATGTCCCTTTGACATTGGAAAATGTCCAGCAGAGCCATCAGCACAGAACTGGCGGAAACCAGTGGGACCCAGGTACACTAATTTACTGTTCAAAGAAGTCTGGTCACAAGTGGTCTTCATGGAAGAATTGCGCCCAAAAAGCCATATCTCTGACGTGGAAACAAGGCTAAGTGACTCAACTATGCGTGCTCTGGACTGATGAGTCTAATTTTTAAATATTTGGCTGTAGCAGGATGCAATTTATTTACCAAAGGGCTGGAGAGAGGTACAATAATGAGTGTCTACAGGCAACAGCGTAGCATGGTTGAGGTTCATTGCAAGTTTGGGGCTATACATGGAGATTAGGCCAGGATCAATGGTGTCCTTAATGCTGAGAAATACAGGCAGATACCTTTCCATCATGCCATACCATCACCGAGGCATATAATTGGACCTAAATGTATTCTGCAGCAGCACAATGACCCCAAACATACAGCCAATGTCATTAAGAACTATCTTCAGCGTAAAGAAGAACAATGAGTCCAGGAAGTCGTGGTTTGTCCCCCACAGAGCCCTGATCTCAACATCATCAAGTCTGTCTGGGATTACATGAAGAGACAGAAGGATTTGAGGCGACCTACATCCACAGAAAAAAAAATTGTGGTTAGTTCTCCAAGATGTTTGGAACAACCTACCTGCCGAGTTCCTTCAAAAACAATATGCAAGTGTATCTAGAAGAATTGGATTTCTCTTCTGTTCATTTACTTTCCATTTTGTTAACTGATAAAAATAAACTATTAATACTTCTAATTCTGAAAGCTATTTCTTAAGTTACAGCATTTTTTCAAACCTGCCTAAAATTTCTGCACAGTACTTTATATATTATACATTTATTTATTTTTAAATACTTCTTTTTTTATATTATTGGTTCATGTTTAATGTTTTTTTTAATTGAATCCTGCCTCTTTCACGTTATTTTACATTTTTATATTGGTAGTCCGGTTCTGTGTTCCTGAGTCTCATTTTAATTCTATTTTTGCTTTGCAGCATTTATAGTTGTTACTTTTATCGTTTATTAAATGCTTAATATACTAACACCTTCCTGCGCCATATAGCCCCTTTCACATGGGCAGACCGATCCGTCTGTCCATTTTTAAGGCGGACCCGATCAGGTCACCTATTGTTCTTTATGGAGAGGCAGGTGTAAATGGACATGTGATCGGGTCCGTCTGTCCGTTTTTAAGGTGGGTACGATCAGGTCAACTATTGTTCTTTATGGAGAGGTGGATGTAAATGGACATGTGATCGGGACCGTCTGTCCGTTTTTAAGGCGGACACGATCAGGTCACCTATTGTTCTTTATGGAGAGGCGGATGTAAATGGACATTTTGTGTGTGCCAAAAACAGATGGGGATCTGTTTCACATCCCTCTAGTGGATCTGAAGACAGTCAGACAGAAAAACGGACAGGCGGTCCATTTCCATCTGAACACCCCATAGGGAACAGCAGGCTATGCAGAGCGGGCACGGACATGTCACCCGCATTCTCAGTGGGGATCAGCAGACAGATCCCCGCTGAGCAGGCGGATCCACTTGATTTAATGCATTTGTTCAATATGAGCAATAAAAGTACTAGCACATGGCTGGCCTGTGCAACATCAGCTGAAAGAAAAATATTCAAGTGTAAATGTACAACAGTTCAGCTAAATTGTCTTGGAGATAAACTGCTTCTCCCACATAATATATCAGGAACATGCCACAGCTTATGAATACTGATTTATTTTTATTGTTTTTTTCAACAAGATAAATGGATAATGCATTTTCCATTAAACCAAACTCCCATTTGCGTAACAGGGAGTATCAAAGCAACGGTGAGGCAATTAACCCCCACCCTTCATTATCATTTCTACTAAAGGACTGATATGAAATTTCATGTATTTCAACCAAGATCAATATATTAACTTGTATGAAATGAGCCTCTTGTATTACGAGGACTGCTATTAATTCCCAAACTCAGCCACCAATTGTATTGATATTTTCAGGTTCTAGCCGTCATTTTCAAGGGTGGGTGTGTATTTCATTGGTGTTTTTTTTTTGGGGGGGGGGGGGGGTGAGCAGCATGAAAAGTTATTACCAATCACTCAATATATGAGGTTTAATATTTGCTACTTATCACTGAAGGTTTCTTTCAGCGCTGATCAGTGGCCATCAACCCTATAGTGTTCCAACCTATAACACATTTGATATAAGTAAACCATGGGGTTGATTTACTAAAGGCAAATCCACTTTGCACTACAAGTGCACTGCAAGTGCATTTAAAAGTGCAATGAAAGTGCACTTGGAAGTGCAGTTGCTGTAGCTCTGAGGGGAAGATCTGAAATGAGGGGAAGCTCTGCTGATTTTATCATCCATTCATATGCAAGTTAAAATGCTGTTTTTTATTTTCCTTGCATGTCTCCCTCCGAGCTACAGTGACTGCACCTCCAATTGCACTTTCAATGCACTTTCAAGTGCACTTGCAGTGCAAAGTGGATTTGCCTTTAGTAAATAACCCCACATATTTTTATTTACTTATAATTGTTGACTTTTGTGGTATTTACAGAATATCAAACTATTCACTTGCATCACAGTGAACAAGAATTCCTTCCCCATAATTGACTGCAGACAGCATCATGCACACTAGCGTTTCTTTAACCACTTCCAGACCGCCTCACGCCGATATACGCCCTACGTTTGACAGGGCATATCGTTTAAACGTCGCCTATGGAGATTTTTAAGGGTAAAATTTTGTCGCCGTTCCACGAGCGGGTGCAATTTTGAAGCGTGACATGTTGGGTATCAATTTACTCGGCGTAACATTATCTTTCACAAAATAAAAAAAAGAATTGGGCTAACTTTACTGTTGTCTTATTTTTTTTTATTCAAAAAAGTATATTTTTTTCCAAAAAAAGTGCGCTTGTAAGACCGCTGCGCAAATAAGGTGTGACAGAAAGTATTGCAACGACCACCATTTTATTCTCTAGGGTGTTAGAAAAAAAAATGTATAATGTTTGGGGGTTCTAAGTAATTTTCTAGCAAAAAAAACAAACTGTTTTTAACTCGTAAACAACACATCTAAAAAAGAGGTTCGGTCCTTAAGTGGTTAAAGCTAAAAGAAAAACTGGAAAAATCACTGAATAAAAAAACGCTTTTTGTAACGTTTAGGAGCATTAGCATTTTATTGTACTTTTTTGCAGCAAACGGAAAAAAAGCTAGTAGTAGCGTTTAGGGGCATTTAAGAGCGTTTAGGAGCGTTTTTGCAGCAAAAAAAAGGAAACTCTACAAAAACAATTTTTTTCTGCTCCTAGACGCTGAAGCCAACAAAACGCTAATAGCCTAAAGTAGTGTGCATGGGCACATAGGATAACACTATTTAGCATCTAGGAGCAGAAAAAAAATGCTAATAACAGCTTCTAAGACCTTAAAAAACACTAGTGTGCATGGAGCCTAAATGTGGGATCCCTTTGGATTTTACTGGTTGAAAGAGGGGTACCCAGAGTGGAGTGCCCATTCTGTAAAAAAAACACTATCACCTTGCACATTCAGGGCAAAGTTACAATGCCTTTCTAAAGCCTACCACCACCACACCCCTTCTCAAAATTCTGGTACTCACTTTGTCAGGGCCCCCTTACCACTCCTGCCTGCCTTGCAGCTGGCACTAAAATCCCTAGGGTCAGCCATGGTTGGACACTGAGGTGAGCAGTGCTGTCACTTACTCAGTCATGTACCTGGATGCTAGCCCCAAACACTGTCATAGATGAGGAGGTCAGGTGCTCCCCCATACCTGGAAAACCAGGTATTGTTGCCTAGGAATGAAGGAGGCTGGAGAGAGAGCACTGGCAAGGTAGGTATCAGGAGTTTGGGGAGTGGGGGCTTTAAAAAGATGCTGTCACTTTTCCCTGAATTTGGGCAAAGGGTGTCTCTATAAGCACTGCGTTTTTCTTTGGCGAGCCTTATATATGCCATGTATATAGTGATTTGGCAAACAGTCCTATGGATCAATTTTTACCAGGCACAAATATCACTATAGGAATAGAATAGTCACCCCCTGAGGTACATATTAGAGTTCACTCTTCTAAATCACTTGTGCAGTAAATTTTTCAAGTAAGTATATACATACCTATTTTTAGCCTGGTTCAGTCCTATCACATGATCCCGTGTCAATCAGCAGCGGCAGCAGGGGAGAGTGCTCAACAACGGCTGAGTAATCATGGAGTGGTAACATCACCCATAGGCTAGGGTGACCAGACATCCCCAGTTTCCGGGGACAGTCCCCAGATTGAGGACACTGTCCCTGGACCAAGTCTGTCCCCGGTTTTGTCCCCGGATTGTATTTGAACAGGGGCTGGGGCAATTTTAAAGACAGTCAGTGCAGAATTAGAAAAAAAAAATTCTGAAATACACACCCCCGCTCCGTCGCTCCTACTTGCTTAGAGGGGGTGTATTTCTTTGCATTATCTGTGCCCCTTTCTGATGATTATGTGCTGGTCCGAGCGGAGGGACTATTTCTTCGACCGAAAAGCACCGCTAAAACTAGCGGCGCTTTACCGCTAATGCCGGGTGCTAGGCGGTGTGGAAGTATGGTAAGGAAGCTAGGATGTGCCCTGGATCAAATTGTTCTGCAACTGTAGTAGAGGTCCATGGCCTTAGTACAGCCCTGGCCAAAAGTTTTGACACAAATATTATTTTCACAATTTTTTCGCGATCAGATGAATTGCAATTGCAAAGTCCCTCTTTGCCATGAAAATTAACTTAATCCCCCCCAAAAAAATTCCACTGCATTTCAGCCCTGCTACAAAAGGACCAGCTGACATGTCAGTGATTCTCTCGTTAACACAGGTGTCAGTGTTGTCGAGGACAAGGCTGAAAATTGCTCTGTAATGCTAATTGAATTAGAATATCATGCTGGAAGATTTAGACATGGTTACCTGCAGGGAAACACATGCAGTCATATTTGCTTTGCACAAAAAGGGAGTCACAGGCAAGGATATTGCTCCTGCTAAGATTGCACCTAAATCAGGAACTTCAAGGAGAGAGGTTCAATTGTTGTGAAAAGGGTTCAAGGTGCCCAAGAAATTCAAGCAAGCACCAGGGCCATCTCTTACAGTTGATTCAGCTGCGGGATCGGGGCACCACCAGTGCAGAGCTTGCTTAGGAATGGTAGCAGCAGGCAGGTGTGAGTGCATCTGCACGCACAGAGGCAAGGACTTTTGGAGGATGGCCTGGTGTCAAAAAGGGCAGCAAAGAAGCCACTTCTCTCCAGGAAAAGCACCAGGGACAGACTGATATTCTGCAAAAGGTACAGGGATTAAACTGCTAAGGACTGGGGTAAAGTAATTTTCTCTGAAGAATCCCTATTCCGATTGTTTGGGGCATCTGGAAAAAACCTTGTCCAGAGAAGAAAAGGTGAGTGCTACCATCAGGCCTGTGTCATGCCAACAGTAAAGAATCCTGAGACCATTCATGTGTCGGATTGCTTCTCAGCCAAGGGAGTGGGCTCACTCACATTTTTGCCTTAAGAATACAGCCTTGAATAAAGAATGGTACAAAAACATCCTCCGAGAGCAACTTCTCCCAACCATCCAAGAGCAGTTTGGTGATGAACAATGCCTTTTCCAGCATGATGGGACACCTTGCCATAAGGCAAAAGTGATAAGTGGCTTAAGGAACAAAACATTCAAATTTTGGGTCCATGGCCAGGAAAATCCCTAGACCTTAATCCCATTGAAAACTTGTGGTCAATCATCAAGAGATAGGTGAACACAAAAAAGCCCCACAAATTCTGACAAACTCCAAGCATTGATTATGCAAGAATGGGCAGCCATCAGTCAGGATGTGGCCCAGAAGGTAATTGACAGCATGCCAGGGTGAATTGCAGAGGTCTTGAAAAAGAAGGGTCAGCACTGCAAATTTTGACTCTTTGCATAAACTTAAAGAGGAGTTCTGCCTGGGAAAAAAATAAATAAAAGTCAGCAGCTCAGTCAGCATACTGTAGCTGCTGACTTTTAATATATGCACACTTACTTGTCCAGGGTGCCAATGATGTCAGCACCCCAGCCGATTTTCGGATTGGCTGCTGCCGCAGCCATCTTCACTGTCAGTGGCCTTTAGGCTTTACGGCTGGTTCCCTACTACGCATTTGCGAAGCGTGCTGCGCTTTCTAATTGACCCGGCAGCGGAGGATGGAGAAGGGGACTGAACTTCCAAGGGACGGAGCCGCTGCGCCTTCTCCCAGAAGTGGGGACGGGGACCTGTCAAAAACAGATCCCTGCCCCCCCGAAAGGTGCCAAATCTGGCACCAGAGGGGGGAGGAAGCAAATAAGTGGAGGTTCCACTTTTGGGTGAAACTCTGCTTTAATGTAATTTTCAATAAAAGCCTTTGACACATATGAAATGATTGTAATTATACTTCAGCATACCATACAAAATCTGACAAAAAAGATCTAAAAACACTGAAGCAGCAGACTTTTTGAAAATTAAGATTTGTCTCATTCTCAAAACTTTTGGCCAGGGCTGTACACTGTCTAGCAGGGTGTTTGAAGATTAGCTAAAGAGAATAACAAACTGTTTGACAGATAAGACAGTTCACATATGTGTACTTAAACTGTATATATGTAGGAGTTCAGAATTTCATGTCAGTCTGGGTTCACAGAACAATGCTGCAGTGAGCAGCACTCTCTGCAGTATTGAAGGTCGTCCACTGCAGAGAGAATCAGAAGACATGAGTATATAATGGACCAGTAGACTCCAGGAAAAAAAGGAATGTATAAAGGGTATTCATGAAGCGAATTTTAAAAATGATGAGGGGGTTTTCTTTCACAAAGTTTTATTAGCGTGTTAGCCAACTTATCAGGACAACATATAGATGGTTACATAATGTAATAAACAAGGGACATACACAAAAAATAAAATAAAATACATATGGGAAGTGAGAAGAAAGGGACATGGACATTAGAAATATGTTGGTGCTAGCCTCAATGCTCCATGGAATGAGCGGAAAAAGAAAAAGGGATTACAAGTTCAGGAGAGATGCTCTAAGGCACCTCCGGGAGCATAAGGCGTCCTTAAGCAAAAGTGTCCTCATAAAGATCTCAGCATAACCATATAAGAGTTTTAATCAAAGGTCTCCTTGTCCATGTGGTTGTAACTCAAAAGAATAAGACTGGTTCAGGAAGGAAACAATAAGAAATATTGAAAATACAAAGTTATAAAAAGTAACCAATCCGATCAGGACTATCCCTGTCTGCCTGACAGGCATATGCAGTCAGTACATTAACCATTATAAACTGGAAGAAAGAAAGCAACCAATATGAGAAGAAAGAGTCTCAGAAGATGAAGGAGAATTAGGAAAGAGAAGAAGAAGAGAAGAGTCAACGGGACATGAGCCAGAGGAGCCCTAAATTGAAAGGAGTATACTGTCGAACCGGGAAGGCTGAGCATACATAATCCATGGTCGCCAAACTAAGAAACATGTCATGCGTGTCTAACAAAATGGCTGTTAATTTCTCGTTTACCATGACATCATTTATACGGTTCTTGACCGCCTCAAAACCAAGCACAGGGGTTTCCCATGCCCTAGCAATTGTAATTTTAGCTGCAGTAAAAATATGTTGTGCCAGTTGCCTTTCCGGTCGTATTAATTCTGCAATAGGTTTGCCTAGAAGGGCTTCATAGGGGTCCCTTTTAAGATTAACATGAAATAAATTCCAAATAAGAGCATAGACCCCGACGCATAATCTGCATGCCTTCGGGCATGACCACCAAATATGTGCCATGGAAACCTCCTGCAAACATCCCAAAAGCAGAGGGGAGAGTAAGTTGGTATAAAGCGGGCCAGTCTGGCGGGTGTGTAATACCACCTATATAGCACTTTATAGGCGTTCTCCATACTGAGGATGTTTTTTGAACATTTGGAAATGGCTATAGTCATAGTCTGCCAGTCCTCTGGGTCAAGCTGCCTTCCCAGTTATTTTTCCCATTGAAGATGATAGGGTCTTCTGGTAGAGATTATAGAAGAATAGATCAGAGATATCAGGCCTGGAGAGTGAGGTCTAGCTCTACATATACTCTCGAAAGGGGTCAGAGTATATGGGGTAGAACTGGATTTAATGAGTTGTTGGAGGAAATGCCTAAGTTGTAAATAGCTATAGTGTTCGCACAAGGGAATAGCATGCGAGGAGCGTAGGGTATCGAATGAGAGTATCCTGGTAGGAGTAAACAGAGAGTGGATATCTGCGAAACCACTCATGGTCCACCATGAAAATTGTGTCAGGTTTTCACAGCCTGGAGGAAATAGTAGGCAATGGAGAAGTCGCAGGAGTGGGAGGTGAGAGGAGATCAGACCCGCAGAGTATTTAACAAAGCCCCATAGTCGCAAAGAGTGGGCTAGACATGGTACTATTGTAGCTGGGCGGTGAATGGGAGGAAGCCAGGGTATAGAGGAGACAGGTATGGGGTCAGAATTAGTAAGGTCAATCATGGCCCACAGTGGCATCTAATATGTGTCATGAAGATGGGAGAGCGGAGCTATGCTTGCCGCTGTGTAGTAGGCCTGGAGGTTAGGGACCGAAAGGCCCCCATTGATCCATCGAGCATACAAGACCTGTTTATTGATTTGAGGATGGTTGGAACCCCAGACAAACTGCAAAAGCTTGCGTTGATGTATTCGTAAAATATGTGAAGGGACTAAGACTGGCAAGACCCGGAAGAAATAGAGCAATTTCGGGAGATAGGACATACGGATTGCAGATATCCTGCCAAACCATGACAATGGTAAATGGGATCAGAAAGAGTGTGTGTCAGACAATCTTTTGAATAAGGATGGGAAATTGGCCTGGTACAAACCTGCATATGTTGGGGTAAGGCGAATTCCTAGATAAGGTAGGCGAGGAACACCACTGAAAGGGGAAAGCTGTTTGCAAGTCTTTCAATACTGGGAGGGGGAGGTTAACCGAGAGAGCCTTCGATTTGGAAGAATTGACACAGAGACCTGGAAAAGCACCAAAAGTGTCTAGGAGAGATAGCAAGTTTGGAAACAAGGTTCTGGGGGAAGTTAGAGTTAACAGGATGTCATCGGCAAATAGGGATAATTTATGGGAAGAGCCTGCTATATCTATACCCCTTATATCTGGATGGAAACAAACCACCTCCGCCAATGGCTTTACAGCCAAAATAAAGAGAAGTGGCGAGAGTGGGCACCCTTGACGTGTACCTCTCTCAATATTGAAATATACTCAAAACCGTAATATTTCATTTTAGCCCGGGGGAGTCATATAGGGCTGACACCCACAGCAAGAATGAGGCCCCAAATCCATAATGGCGAAGTACGGACGTTAGATAAGACCATGCTAAAGTGTTCACATCCATAGACAAAAGCATAGATTCCAGCAAGCGGATGTGGACTATATGTTGTAGTTGCATTATTAGCCGGATAGCGTCCCCAGCCTGTCTCTGAGGTACAAAGCCAACTTGGTCTTTTTTGATTAAGCGAAGGAAGAAAAGAGTTCAAATGGTGGGCCAGAATTTTCATGTCTATGTTAATAAGGGAAATTAGTCTAAAATTAGCCCAGGAGGAGTGGTCCCGATCAGGTTTGAGGATCATCACGATGCTGGCAGTCAGACGATCTGAGGTAAAAAGATTGTCCTTCTTTAACTGAGTTATACATAGTTGTCAGATGGGGAGCTATAATGTCTGCTAACTTCCTATAGTAAAGTGCTGTGTAGCCGTCAGGTCCGGGTCTTTTACCTATCTTCAGGTCTTTAATGCATTGGAGGACTTCCGTGACCTGAATGTCCCGGTCCATGAAGACCATATGAGCCTCAGTCAGCGTGGGGAGTGAAAGATTATTAAGGAAGCTATCAGTGCCCTGACTGACCAACCGTTCAGGGGCCGAGTACAATTTGGCAAGACGGTGACGTAATTCCTCCAAAACCTTCACTGGGTTACCCGTGAGTACATTATGCCGAGTTTGCAACGTAATATTTTACGTATCCATTAATTCCTCTAAAGGCCTCACTCACAATGGATTTTTTCATGGCTCCATTGTGATACGTAACAACTGACAAGATTCCCATTACACCTCTTTCAATTGATCTCATATATAACCCCCACCCAACCACAGATAGATCCCACTTGGGTAGGTTGGGACGAGAAGAAATTAATAATATACTGTGCTACATTATTTGGCAAAACGTAACATTACTTTAATACAAAGTTAAGTTTGTCTTTTAAGGATATAGGATAGGGATTATACGTCTTAACCATTTATAATATGAAGCTCTGTATCCTTCTGAGACAAACATCTGTAAACACCATATGAACTTGGAAGATCAACATGAACGCCAAGAATATATCTGTGCATATTGAAAGAATAATTTATTTGTTACGTGTTATGTTTCTTATTTATACAGGAATTGACATTTATTTATTTATATTTTTTATTTTTCATCACTTTACATTTTCTAAATGTTACTTTTGCTTTAATATAGTCATTAGCACTTTCTGGAAACAAATGTTTCTATTATTATTCATCTTACTATATACCCAGAAATTCTAATTCACTGATGTATACCAACATTGCAATTGTTTGTTCCGTATTGTCTTTGTATTTTTCTCTCATAAAATTCAATAAATATTACTTGGAAAAGAAAAAAGTGCGAAGTCTATTCGCCAACATTTGGTTTGGTTTGTTTGCTTTAGCGTACCACTTCTGACGAGACCAGCGTAAGACACGCTCAGCGCTATCAGTAAGACAGAGGTCCAACTCCGAGCGGGCTTGATCCAAGAGTTTACGGTTTACAGAGGTGGGAGATTGTTTAAACTTGCTTGAAAGTATTTTAAGGCGATTCTCTAATTCCCGCTGTTTTAAACAGCGTTCCCTTTTACGTTTTGAAGCCAGCTGCATGATATGTCCCCTAAGAACCGCCTTGTATGCCTCCCAAAGAGTTACAGGAGATGAGACTGAACTTTCAGAATTTCAGCTTGGACCTCTTGGAGGGATAAGAGCGAATAATTCATGACCCAGGGTGAGGTTTGTCAAGAATGGAGTGACAAATCACCAGAACCGGATCATGATCTGACCAAGGAGTGGCAAGGATGGAAGTGATGAGGGGGTTTTCAAAGAGTATATGAGATATAGATAGTATGGTGTGACATTGCTTGTAACATAAAAGGGGGGGATCCGATGGGGAGGGAAAAGTGATGGAGGAGGGGTATAGCAGTGGAAGTGAAAGATGTGATAGAGATTGCTGTAAAGCCTGATACACACAGGCTGAATATTCGGCTCACGTGTACACCAAAATAAATTCTGCTACTCCTCCTGAGTATTACGATACCACATATGTGGGACTTTTACACAGCCTGGCCACTTAGAGAGGCCCAAAATGCAGGGAGCGCCATCACGTGTTCTAGGAGCATAAATTACACATCTAAATTGTTGACTACCTAGTACACTTTTATAGGCCCTGGAGCACCAGGACAATGACACGTGACACTGACGTGGCACTGATGACAGCTGGCACTGATGACACGTGACACTGATGTGGCACTGATGACAGATGGCCCTAATACGGGGCACTGATGACACGTGACACTGATGACAGATGGCACTAATACGGGGGCACTGATGACACGTGACACTGACAGATGGCACTAATATGTGGCACTGCTGACAGATGGCACTTATACGTGGCACTGATATCATGTGGCACTGATGAGAGATGGCACGAGAGATGGCACTAATACGTGGCACTGATGACAGATGGCACCGATACGTGGCACTGATGACACGTGACACTGATGACAGATGTCACTGATACGTGGCATTGATGACACGTGCCACTGATAACAGATGGCACGTGACACTGACAGGTGGCATTTTTAACAGATGGCACTGATACGTGGCACTGATGACAGATGGCACTGACGTGGCACTGATGACACGTGGCACTTATATGGCACTGATGACAGATGGCACTGATGTGGCACTGATGACAGATGGCACTGATGTGGCACTGATGACAGATGGCACTGACGTGGCACTGATGACAGATGGCACTGGGGACAGGTGGCACTGGCAGATGGCACGGGAGGCAATGGGGACAGGTGGTACTGGGGACAGGTGGCACTGGCAGATGGCACGGATGGCACTCTGGGGACAGGTGGTACTGGGGACAGGTGGTACGGATGACAGGTGGCAGCGGGGACAGGTGGTACTGGTGACAGGTGGCAGCATGGCAGCGGGGACAGATCACTTTATTTTTTATTTTTTTAATTTTTTTACTTATGGCGCACCAGCGCCGTTCATCTCTCCCTCCTCACACGCTGTCTGTGTGAGGAGGCAGAGCGGCACTGAAAGATGATCTCATATGTTTGCATATGCAAACATATGAGATCATCTCTCATTGGACAGCCCGATCTCGCTGTAAACGGCCGCTGTGTTTGGCCGTTTACAGCGATCTGTGACCGGCTGTGTCCGACGGACACGGCCAGCACAGAACTTCCCCGATGCGCGCATTAGGGAAGTAAACAGGAGGACGTCCAGGCACGTCCTCCCGGCAGGGAGCGTCCGCGCTGCAGCCGTCTTTCGGCTATTGCGCGGGCGCGTAGTGGTTAAAAAATGTTTGTTTTATGTTTCTGTTTATAAACTAATGTTTTAGATCTTTTTGCTATATATAAACTTTATTGATTGACCATACACAATAGTTTTATAGTAGGTAAGGTTGAATAAAGACAATAGTCCATCCAGTTCAACCTGTGTAGGTGTATGTGTATCACTGTTGATAATTATTTCCCATATACTTGTATGTTGTGTTCACCAAAATGCACATCCAAGAGTCTTTTAAAAATCTCAATACTCCCCACTAACAGCACCAATTGTGGAAGAGAGTTCAACATCCTTATCGCCCTGACAGTGAAGAATCCCCTACGCAGCTTAACCGCTTCCCGTCCGGCGCACGACGATGTACTTCCAAGCATGCGTCGAATTGTTTTCGAACATGCGTAGGAATTTTGCACGTCGGAATTCGTACAGACCGAAAAATTGAGAACCTGCTCTCAATCTTTTGCTGGCTGGAATTCCGCCAGCAAAAGTCTGCTGGAGCATACACACGGTTGCATTTTCAGAAAGCTCTCATCGGAGACTGAAAAGTTTCGGGTAATCTCAAAGCCCCTGCGGAGTGGTATAGAAAAGGGGGTTGGAATTTTAATTTAATTGGCGGAACCGCACCACAAGGATTACTCCACCGGGACTATTTGATGATTTTCGGACAGAGGAGTAATCCTTGTGCTGCGGTTCTGGGAATTACCCGGGGGGGGGGGGCATGTAGGGGCCTGCATAGGAGGAGGAGTGCAGTAGTAGCGCCGGGACTAGAGTCAGGAGAGGCGAGCGGCTAAAGTTAACAGCTTAAGGTCAAGTCAAGGTTTGATCTAGGTCAGTGCCAGGCTTAGTGTTTGGGTCAAGTAAGGGTCAAAGGTCAGGGTCAGCATATTTTGGGCAGATTTTTTGGGGGAAATTAGTACGGGTCAAAGGTCAAGGTCAGGGTCAAAGGTCAGTATATCTTGGGCAGGATTTTTATTTTTTAAACTAGTACCAGTGTGGTTTAGGTAGAGCAAAAAAAAAAAAAAAAGAAGCAAAATGCGGTACAAACAACAAATAAAATATTGCTGCGATCATCAGGAAGATCATTTATTTTGGGTTGTTCTTTGATAGTAGGTTATCCACTTGACCTCCGGAAGATTTACCCCCTTCATGACCAGGTCATTTTTTGCGATACGGCACTACGTTACTTTAACTGACAATTGCGCAGTCATGCAATGCTGCACCCAAATGAAATTGATGTCCTTTTTCCCACAAATAGAGCTTTCTTTTGCTGGTATTTGACCACCAATTCCTTTTTTTTTTGCGTTATAAACAATAATTTTGAAAAAATATATATATTTTTTTTCTGCTATAAAACATATTCAATAAGAAAAAAAATAAAAAATCTAAGTTCTTCATAAATTTAGGCCAATATGTATTCTGCTACATATTTTTTTTTTCCTTGCTTCACGCTGACAACATGTGAGGAGAGGAGAGCTGATAAGCGGCATTCCTCAGTGCCCTGATTATTAGTGCAGCCCCATCGGTGCTGCCCTTCAGTGCTCATCAGTGATGCCTGTATTGTGTATAGAGGAGAAGGGTTAGGTGCCTATAGTGGGCACTCGCTGTATTGTGTATAGGAGAAGGGTTAGGTTCCTATAGTGGACACTCACTGTATTGTGTATAGAGGAGCAGGGTTAGGTTCCTATAGGGGACACTCGCTGTTTTGTGTATAGAGGAGAAGGGTTAGGTACCCTACTGGGGACACTCGCTGTATTGTGTATAGGAGGGTTTAGGTTCCTATAGGGGACACTGGCTGTATTGTGTATAGAGGAGAAGGGTTAGGTTGCTATAGGGGACACTCGCTGTATTGTGTATAGAGGAGAAGGTTTAGGTTCCTATAGGGGACACTCGCTGTATTGTGTATAGAGAAGGGTTAGGTTCCTATAGGGGACACTCACTGTATTGTGTATAGAGGAGAAGGTTTAGGTTCCTATAGGGGACACTCACTGTATTGTGTATAGAGGAGAAGGGTTAGGTTCCTATGGGGGATACTCGCTGTATTGTGTATAGAGGAGAAGGTTTAGGTTCCTATAGGGGACACTCGCTGTATTGTGTATAGAGGAGAAGGGTTAGGTTCCTATAGGGGACACTCGCTGTATTGTGTATAGAGGAGAAGGGTTAGGTTCCTATAGGGGACACTCGCTGTATTGTGTATAGAGAAGGGTTAGGTTCCTATAGGGGACACTCGCTGTATTGTGTATAGAGGAGAAGGGTTAGGTTCCTATAGGGGACACTCGCTGTATTGTGTATAGAGAAGGGTTAGGTTCCTATAGGGGACACTCGCTGTATTGTGTATAGAGGAGAAGGGTTAGGTTCCTATAGGGGACACTCGCTGTATTGTGTATAGAGGAGAAGGGTTAGGTTCCTATAGGGGACACTTGCTGTATTGTGTATAGAGGAGAAGGTTTAGGTTCCTATAGGGGACACTCGCTGTATTGTGTATAGAGGAGAAGGGTTAGGTTCCTATAGGGGACACTCGCTGTATTGTGTATAGAGAAGGGTTAGGTTCCTATAGGGGACACTCGCACTCGCTGTATTGTGTATAGAGGAGGAGGTTTAGGTTCCTATAGGGGACACTCGCTGTATTGTGTATAGAGGAGAAGGGTTAGGTTCCTATAGGGGACACTCGCTGTATTGTGTATAGAGGAGAAGGGTTAGGTTCCTATAGGGGACACTCGCTGTATTGTGTATAGATGAGAAGGGTTAGGTTCCTATAGGGGACACTCGCTGTATTGTGTATAGAAGAGAAGGGTTAGGTTCCTATAGGGGGCACTCGCTGTATTGTGTATAGAGGAGAAGGGTTTAGGTTCCTATAGGGGACACTCGCTGTATTGTGTATAGAGGAGAAGGGTTAGGTTCCTATAGGGGACACTCGCTGTATTGTGTATAGAGGAGAAGGGTTAGGTTCCTATAGGGGACACTCGCTGTATTGTGTATAGAGGAGAAGGGTTAGGTTCCTATAGGGGACACTCGCTGTATTGTGTATAGAGGAGAAGGGTTAGGTTCCTATAGGGGACACTCACTGTATTGTGTATAGAGGAGAAGGGTTAGGTTCCTATAGGGGACACTCGCTGTATTGTGTATAGAGGAGAAGGGTTAGGTTCCTATAGGGGACACTCGCTGTATTGTGTATAGAGGAGAAGGGTTAGGTTCCTATAGGGGACACTCGCTGTATTGTGTATAGAGGAGAAGGGTTAGGTTCCTATAGGGGACACTCGCTGTATTGTGTATAGAGGAGAAGGGTTAGGTTCCTATAGGGGACACTCGCTGTATTGTGTATAGAGGAGAAGGGTTAGGTTCCTATAGGGGACACTCGCTGTATTGTGTATAGAGGAGAAGGGTTAGGTTCCTATAGGGGACACTCGCTGTATTGTGTATAGAGGAGAAGGGTTAGGTTCCTATAGGGGACACTCGCTGTATTGTGTATAGAGGAGAAGGGTTAGGTTCCTATAGAGGACACTCGCTGTATTGTGTATAGAGAAGGGTTAGGTTCCTATAAGGGACACTCTCTGTATTGTGTATAGAGGAGAAGGGTTAGGTTCCTATAGGGGACACTCGCTGTATTGTGTATAGAGGAGAAGGGTTAGGTTCCTATAGGGGACACTCGCTGTATTGTGTATAGAGGAGAAGGGTTAGGTTCCTATAGGGGACACTCGCTGTATTGTGTATAGAGAAGGGTTAGGTTCCTATAGGGGACACTCGCTGTATTGTGTATAGAGAAGGGTTAGGTTCCTATAGGGGACACTCACTGTATTGTGTATAGAGGAGAAGGGTTAGGTTCCTATAGGGGACACTCGCTGTATTGTGTATAGAGGAGAAGGGTTAGGTTCCTATAGGGGACACTCGCTGTATTGTGTATAGAGGAGAAGGGTTAGGTTCCTATAGGGGACACTCGCTGTATTGTGTATAGAGAAGGGTTAGGTTCCTATAGGGGACACTCGCTGTATTGTGTATAGAGAAGGGTTAGGTTCCTATAGGGGACACTCGCTGTATTGTGTATAGAGGAGAAGGGTTAGGTTCCTATAGGGGACACTCGCTGTATTGTGTATAGAGGAGAAGGGTTAGGTTCCTATAGGGGATACTCGCTGTATTGTGTATAGAGGAGAAGGTTTAGGTTCCTATAGGGGACACTCGCTGTATTGTGTATAGAGGAGAAGGGTTAGGTTCCTATAGTGGACACTCGCTGTATTGTGTATAGAGAAGGTTTAGGTTCCTATAAGGGACACTCGCTGTATTGTGTATAGAGGAGAAGGGTTAGGTTCCTATAGGGGACACTTGCTGTATTGTGTATAGAGAAGGGTTAGGTTCCTATAGGGGACACTCACTGTATTGTGTATAGAGGAGAAGGGTTAGGTTCCTATGGGGGATACTCGCTGTATTGTGTATAGAGGAGGAGGTTTAGGTTCCTATAGGGGATACTCGCTGTATTGTGTATAGAGAAGGGTTAGGTTCCTATAGGGGACACTCGCTGTATTGTGTATAGAGAAGGGTTAGGTTCCTATAGGGGACACTCGCTGTATTGTGTATAGAGAGAAGGGTTAGGTTCCTATAGGGGACACTCGCTGTATTGTGTATAGAGGAGAAGGGTTAGGTTCCTATAGGGGACACTCACTGTATTGTGTATAGAGGAGAAGGGTTAGGTTCCTATAGGGGATACTCGCTGTATTGTGTATAGAGGAGAAGGGTTAGGTTCATATAGGGGACACTCGCTGTATTGTGTATAGAGAAGGGTTAGGTTCCTATAGGGGACACTCACTGTATTGTGTATAGAGGAGAAGGGTTAGGTTCCTATAGGGGACACTCACTGTATTGTGTATAGAGGAGAAGGGTTAGGTTCCTATAGGGGATACTCGCTGTATTGTGTATAGAGGAGAAGGTTTAGGTTCCTATAGGGGACACTCGCTGTATTGTGTATAGAGAAGGGTTAGGTTCATATAGGGGACACTCACTGTATTGTGTATAGAGGAGAAGGGTTAGGTTCCTATAGGGGACACTCGCTGTATTGTGTATAGAGGAGAAGGGTTAGGTTCCTATAGGGGACACTCGCTGTATTGTGTATAGAGAAGGGTTAGGTTCCTATAGGGGGACACTCACTGTATTGTGTATAGAGGAGAAGGGTTAGGTTCCTATAGGGGACACTCGCTGTATTGTGTATAGAGGAGAAGGGTTAGGTTCCTATAGGGGACACTCGCTGTATTGTGTATAGAGAAGGTTTAGGTTCCTATAGGGGACACTCACTGTATTGTGTATAGAGGAGAAGGGTTGGGTTCCTATAGGGGACACTCGCTGTATTGTGTATAGAGAAGGGTTAGGTTCCTATAGGGGACACTCACTGTATTGTGTATAGAGAAGGGTTAGGTTCCTATAGGGGACACTCGCTGTATTGTGTATAGAAGAGAAGGGTTAGGTTCCTATAGGGGGACACTCACTGTATTGTGTATAGAGAAGGTTTAGGTTCCTATAGGGGACACTCACTCTATTGTGTATAGAGGAGAAGGGTTGGGTTCCTATAGGGGACACTCGCTGTATTGTGTATAGAGAAGGGTTAGGTTCCTATAGGGGACACTCACTGTATTGTGTACAGAGGAGAAGGTTTAGGTTCCTATAGGGGACACTCGCTGTATTGTGTATAGAGAAGGGTTAGGTTCCTATAGGGGGACACTCACTGTATTGTGTATAGAGAAGGTTTAGGTTCCTATAGGGGACACTCACTCTATTGTGTATAGAGGAGAAGGGTTGGGTTCCTATAGGGGACACTCACTGTATTGTGTATAGAGAAGGGTTAGGTTCCTATAGGGGACACTCACTGTATTGTGTATAGAGAAGGGTTAGGTTCCTATAGGGGACACTCGCTGTATTGTGTATAGAGAAGGGTTAGGTTCCTATAGGGGGACACTCACTGTATTGTGTATAGAGAAGGTTTAGGTTCCTATAGAGGACACTCGCTGTATTGTGTATAGAAGAGAAGGGGTGGGTTCCTATAGGGGGACACTCACTGTATTGTGTATAGAGAAGGTTTAGGTTCCTATAGGGGACACTCACTCTATTGTGTATAGAGGAGAAGGGTTGGGTTCCTATAGGGGACACTCGCTGTATTGTGTATAGAGAAGGGTTAGGTTCCTATAGGGGACACTCGCTGTATTGTGTATAGAGGAGAAGGGTTAGGTTCCTATAGGGGACACTCGCTGTATTGTGTATAGAGAAGGGTTAGGTTCCTATAGGGGACACTCGCTGTATTGTGTATAGAGGAGAAGGGTTAGGTTCCTATAGGGGACACTCGCTGTATTGTGTATAGAGAAGGGTTAGGTTCCTATAGGGGACACTTGCTGTATTGTGTATAGAGGAGAAGGGTTAGGTTCCTATAGGGGACACTTGCTGTATTGTGTATAGAGGAGAAGGTTTAGGTTCCTATAGGGGACACTTGCTGTATTGTGTATAGAGGAGAAGGGTTAGGTTCCTATAGGGGACACTCGCTGTATTGTGTATAGAAGGGTTAGGTTCCTATAGGGGACACTCGCTGTATTGTGTATCGAGTAGCTCCCCTCCCTCACACACAGCTCGTCTCCCGCTCACCTCGCACAGCCCTTTTGGTCGTAATGTGGGCGGGACCAGGCTAACAGGGGGCGTGGCCGAGCCTATGGGCGTGTGCGCTTGTATAAACCGTGGTGATGTCAGCGTGCTCTGCAGTTGTGTGGCTGGGTTTGGGCTTTGTGGGTCTCCTCCGGAGAGGACGGTGCTGAGATCTCCATCTGCCGGTCCCCGATCCCCGGAGCCATGTGGATGTGCGGAGATGGGTCGCGGGGGAGGCTCCTCGCCCTGTGCTGTGTACAGATCATGGTAAGCTCCTTTGTTGCCAGGACGTGGAATGTCACACCACGTGAACCCCCCTCCATCCCCGATCCTCTGCACTTCACGTCCACACACAGGAAGACCCCCTCCCCCCCCCCCCCCCCCGCCTGTGATGGGGAGGGCGACTGACAGCTTGTGGGGGGGGGGGGAGAGGACTGCAGCAGCTGCATCCCCCCCCCCCCCCCTCAATACCTAGATGGAGGGACAGTGACCCCCCCACACAGGACAACTCCCCTCTCCTTCTATGGCCTCCTTCTTCATCTCCTGGCTGGATGCCACAACCCTCCATGTATGATCGGACTGTGCATACATGTTTATTAGTGTAGATCTAGTAGTACATCTTCTTGTATCCGGGTCTCATTCCTCCTCCAGCACACAATGGCTGCAGCCTGGGCTGACCTGTCAGTTGCTGGGCTGCCAATAACAAATGTCTTGCTGGCACTTTCCTCTGTGTAATGCATTCCTGATGGGGCTTGTATGGTGGAGGCCATACATGGAAGGATCTCACTGTATGACCTGAACCATTATTCTTCTCATCGCCCATAAATCTGTCTATGGCCACCCTGAAGGGCTGTTTGTTGCCCTTTTCAGAGGGTGTTTAATGGGCAAGTTGGGTGGTGATATGTCGCCTTCTCGCTGCCTGCTTTAACCCTGTAAACCTCTCAGTGCCATGGTGCATGTGCAATGTATACAGTATTGGGGCTGTCCCCAGTACAGTCCTAATTACCTAAATGGGTTGTGTTAGGTGGTGAATCCTGCCCGCTGAATGCAGCAATACTTGCCACACAATGCTGCAGGATGGGCACACCACCCTTCAGCCACTGTGATCAGTATAGGAGGTGGTAAAACTGCAGCTTAGTGCCCTTATATATCATTTTTTTTTTTTTTTTATGCTGCTAGTGTAAATTCGGCCTAATCTAGTCTCAGTACACTTCTATGCAATGCAGAAAATGCACAGCATTCATGCGATCTGCTGTTATTTGTAAAGCCTTGTGGGTGTTTTTATTTTTTTTAAAAATCAAGCATGTTATACTAACCTGCTCTGTATAATGGTTTTGTACAGCGCAGGCCCAACACTTCTCTTCTCGGGTCACACACCAATGCTCCCTCCTCCTGCAGAGTGCCCCCACAGCAAGCAGCTTGAAATGGGGGGCACCCAAACAGATGTTCTCCTGATGAGCGGCTGTGTCCACTCACACAGAGAACCATAGTGAGGCCCTGCCCCCTACATCTCCTGATTGGCTCACTGGCTGTGATTGACAGCAGCGGTGGCTCCGGCTGCTGCCAAAAGCCAATCAGGAGTGAGAGTCCCAGCAAAGGCAAGGCTCTCATGAACATCGCTGGATCGAGAGGGGGTTCAGGTAAGTATTAGTGGGGGCTACCGCACTTTTTTTTTTATTTTATATCCTTGTGCCTTTACAACCACATTAAACTAATGTAATGACACCCCAAAACCACTTGCAAAACAGTGCGATGGCCTGAATTGCATGAGTGTGACTCCATGCAATCTAATTTCAAGGGAATGCAAAAAAAACGTTCTGCACCATTTTGATGGGGTGAAATTTGAGCCATACAAAATGAATGGCTTAAATCGCACTCTGCAGACATTGCATGTGGTTCTACACAAGAATGCGGTGCCAATCACATGCGTTGTGCCATATCGTGGTAGTTTGAACCTAGGCTTAAACTCTGCCTACTGATTTGTAAAAGTCCCCAACAATTGTAAAATCTGAAAAGATTATCATTGATCACTATATGTGGGGTTTTCCGGTAATTACCTTGGCCTGTTATGCAACCAGTTTGGACATGGCACCGACTGGGTGACATTTTATTTATTGATTGCCAGATAAGAACTCATTACATGATTTTCCAACATGTTGAACAATTCTTTGGTGTTGCTCAGCCATAGAAAACCATCTTCTAGATTGTAAGCTCTAATGAGCAGGGCCCTCTGATTCCTGCCTGTATTTGTGTACTGTCTGCCCCCATGTTGTAAAGCGATGCGCATACTGTTGGCGCTATATAAATCCTGTATAATATGTTGCCTACAGATGGGTTTGATGCAACAGTCTGTTGGCCTAACCAGGGATGAAAGTCCCCATACTCATCTATAGCAGTGTTTTTCTTGGATTGTTCACACCATAATGCGTGTGTGTAGATGGACAGCCCATTTACTTTGCATGAGCCCTTAAAATACAATATATCTGCATCTGTGCTATTTGTTTCTGATGCAGCTGTGGGTTAACATGCCCTACAGTGAGGTATTCGGAACGCTGGATCCAAATTTGGGGGTGGGGGAGAATGTGATCTGCAATTTAAGGGAGGCAGCCTATTTTATGTAGCAGGAGCTGCGTGCACGCTTTCTGCGCTCAGGGCTGCGCGCCTGTCAAATTGGGTCATGTGACCGTCCGTACAGCCGCTGCATCCCCATAGAGTGAGGTAGACTGTATGCAGTTCAGCTACCAACCAACCACACATTCATGCTGTACAGGCCACAGCACCCAGGCAAACGAGCCCCAAAAAGATGAAGGTGCCATAGGTTAGTTAGTTCACGTCAATCAAATTAGAAGTTTATTATTCTTTATACAGTTGGAAAACCCAACACGTTTCTGGGGCTCAATGCTTCCTCCATCAGGGCTGAGAAACAAGATCACCCAAAGTCGTGTAAAACTAATTTAAAAACTGCACACATTTTGATGTACTAAAAAATTGTAGATCAAATTTAACGGCTTGGTACATATTCTTGTATTTAAAATAAAATTTTACAATAAGACCATATTACATTTAAAAAGTGTCTCTTTGACAGCGCTTATGGAAAGTACTGCCGATAACTGGCAAGGGTATTTACAATGTGATTGGACACAGCTAATCACTTGGCAAAGGGCTGCTGTGATTGTCCCTTTACCTTGATCTGTGATCAGCTGTGTCCAAAGAATACAGCATTCAGAGCACGCTCTGGGCGCAGAGTTCTGCAAAGACGTCAATAGACACCCTCCTTGTAATGGTGGACCACATCCGCAACCAGCTGCATGTCTGGGATGTCGGACAATAAGAATTGCTTCCTTTGGAGGTTATGATTAAGCTGCTATAGTCCTGATGTATCTTGGCCTAGTGATATGCATGGACTTTTACGATTAAAGCCTTTATACTTTTGAAGATTGGTGTTTGGTCACCTCTTTTTGCATACACTTTGACAGGTTTTTCAGTTCACGGACTGGGCCAGCACCAGATCTTCAGTACAGCTATTATATCACTTGGAGCGTTATTGCAGCCTCTTTGTCTAATAACAATTGCATAAATACTAGGAAGCCACTAATGTAGTATTCACAGAATAGTAAGCTAAAGCACTGGTGTGTGTGTTTTTTTTTTATTTTTTTTTATTTGTTTCAGGGTGCAATCAAGACTATATGGCAATGTTTATTGCAGCCTTTATGTGTTAGAAAAAAAATCCTATTTTCTTGAGCTTGTATGCTCTGCTTTTACTTTTCTATGATCCACTGAGTAAATGTTTCCTATTTCAGATCTCGTTGTGTCTGGCTGATCGCAATAATGACCACTGTGATGAGTGAGTATTTTACTTTTTGGTTCGTCTAATTGTTTTACTGTTTTTATTGGATTGCTGTTCTTCTTACTTTGTCTTAAATAATATATTTTTTTATTTTTATTTTTTTTTAGACAAGGTTGTTCAGCCACAAACTGGGTCAACCTGTGGTATGTCTGGTGAGTAGAGAAAGCTTATTACAACTTTTGGACCTGGCCTTTTGTCAGATGGTCATGTGGATATTTACTGCCATTTATAGAATGCTGGAAAACCTTTATACAGATGTCAGCAGAGATTTAAAGCCGAGGTTAATTTTGTTAAAACATTTTTTTTTTTTTTTTTTCCTGTAACTTTATCTATTCACAGTATTTGCACTTCTTCTTTTTGCCATCTGTCTGGTTGTTGCGGGAAGCTGGTCATTCGCAAAGCAATACAATTAAGGCCGCCTTTGCTGTGACCCTCAGTGGCATTAGAGCCGGGTACAGAAATAGACATTGCCATGTGTCCTCAAAGCAGAGGCAAGCATTATCATATGAAAATAAAGTGCCTCGTGCTTGGCCAGGTGATGGGACCGCTTATGTGGTGTTTTTTTTTAAACTCTTGGGCATACTGACTTAAGAATCCATAGTTGACTTTAGTAATGTTTTTGATTGGCTAGTTTTGTAACAAATGGAATGCCGTTGTATAGAAGCTTTAAGTGGATTTAAACTCAAACATTTTGCAGCTCAACTGTCTTTAGATGTGCTGTTTGCATACTTTTTTTCTTTTTCGCTTAGTGATCCTGCAAATCGCGCACTTCCTTTCTCGGATACTCATTGCTCTATGGGCCCTAAACATGACTGCCTTAGTTTATCTCCATTACATGGGTTCGTGATGCTTTCATTTAAAGAGGAAGTAAACTCCTCCCTTTTTTTTTTTTTTTTTTTTTTTTTTTTTTCTCCTGCAAAGTAAAGGCATAATGTGCTAGTATGCACTTCATATTAGCATATTATGTGACACTTACCTGCAAACGAAGCCTACGTTGTCCCCTCTGAAGGCCACAGCCGTCTTTCTTCCAGGGCCCCTGAGTAGTGTAATGTCACTCCTGCGCGCATAGCTACTGGTCACGGCACAGGCAGCCGTTCCTTCAGAGCGTATGCGCCAATGAGATATTTACAGTACCTGTAGGTACAAAGGTTTACAACCTCTTTAAGCTCAGTGGAAGTTACAAGGACACTTAATTTCTGTAATTGCTTGTTCTTGGCCTGAAAACTGAACTAATGCAGCCACCACATCCAAGCTGCTTAAACATTTTACATTTACATTTTTGGATTTGCAATAAAGGCTTGGGCAGCTGGTGGGTGGTAAAAATAGGCAGTTGAGTTTTTTTACCAGCCCCTGACCATTAAGCAGAAAGCTTAACATTGCCAATGGCCATTGTAGTACATGGTGCTGCAAAACCTCTACATGTCAGGTTTGCCACCTAATCAAGTGAATAGGAGCACATCACAATCACGAGCAAAGTGTTTAACAAACTCCTCTTTGGCTGAGAGGGGAAAAATGGTATTCAGGAAGAGGCTCTAACACCCTCTGAAAAGTGGTTTTGCTGCAGATTGCATTGCAGAGGAATGTTGGAGCTACTTACACAAGCAGCCTCAACTTGGACTGGTTAGTCAATAGATGCAACTGTGTAGTACAGCATATAAAGAGTTCTGATTTTAATGATATGTAAACTGCTATTTTTGCAATTATAGGTTTCACGGTTTATGGTGCATGGGTGTAATGTGTAGCTGTTTAGAGGCAATAACCGCGCCAGATGTGCAGGTTTTAGTTTAGGAAGTGTTTAAAATTACAATGTAAGGTCAGAGTATCAGTGATCATTGCAAGGAAGCTGTTTCTTTGGATGTTGACCTCAGCACTAGGTGGGATTGTCACTGACCTTTTGCATCCGGGTTTCCTCAGACATTTTGGCCTAGGAAATGCATTCCTATATTAAATGCCAGGAAATGACAGACTTCCATTTTCTATACGGTGGACTATTTTAGCATGGAGGCAAGGAGTGTGACTTGGTAGTATCCTGATATGAGAAGTGGCTGGATATTGCTTGTGGCACCCCACTAATGAATTGGGATTATGTGCAGATCAGTTGGTTGAGGAAGGTAAATGTAGGGGTCATTAGCACTTAGGCTGGCCATACATTATACAAATTTCTTATACAGTTTATCCCTTTTTTTTTTTTTCTCTTTAGATTTTTCCAAAACCATGAGGTCAAACCTAAACACTTTAAATCTGTATGCAGTTAGGCAGGCCCTTGCACTACATAGTTTAAGGCAAATCTATGGCGAGCCTTAGGCTGGCCATACACTGAATTCTTGCCTAGGTTATGTCAGGCATAACTTCAGTGAGTGACCCTGCCGGTTGTCTCCTGTCAAACATCCTTCAAGGAAGGAGTCGGGTAGAAAATTGTTGGCAGAACAGCAGCTGCATCAAGTCGGATTCTGCCACTATTTGGGTATACAATAGCCACCGTGGGAGATTTGTCCATATACACTGTAGCATGGTTTGAATAAAAAAAAATCAAGATGTTTGTCCAGCTTTACCCCCTAGAAACGGCAGATCTCTGGACAGGTGGCTCAAAGGGCAAGTGCTCAAGCCCTTCTAGGCTTTGAGACCTCTCTATGCTATTTGTTGGAGTCAAAGCTGCTTTTGACAACCTCCCTGACTGACATACTGTGGCTGGCTGTAGGACATGCCTTGGTGGACCTATGAAGTTGTAGCATAGAAATCTAATAAATGTACACTTTTGCAGGAAAGTGCATTTATTTCCTGCAGGAGCCTGGAAAGTATTGCATCTGTGATTAGTGTGCATATTGGGCTTTTGTAGACAATCCATGCAGCTTGCGTCGAAAGCTGCAGGGCTTGTGAATGAACAATGAGCGCTCTTGCAGTTCATTCGCAGCTATAAGCCACGATGGTAGTTGTAGTTAATTTACCGGAAACTGGATCAATGATGTGACACCCCCCCACCACTGTCACACTAAGGAGGTTATTGGAGCTGGAACATGTTGCACCCTAAAATATGGCTGTAACATGTTTCAAAGGGTGAACTTTGCTCTATAAACATGCATATTGGGTTGATGCAAGTGCAGAATTTCTTTTTATTAGACATTCAAATTTGACTTAAAGCTTATTGTTAGGATTTGATGTAGGTTTCTAGTCCTAGATGTTTGCTAGATATTAACTTGCCACCTAGATCTGGTGATGGCATTTGCTTTTCAGGCTCCCTCGGTGATCCTGCCAGTAATGCACTCCACTCCTATGGTGATAACACTTTGACTGTGGAGCTATAGAACTGGCATTGTCACCCTAGGACAGAAAGTATTGGGTAGGTCTACAGGACATTGCTACACCAAAAAGTTTTCTGTAGTAAAGAGAACTAAGGACTATGCTAACTGAACCCAGTTGGGGTACATGCAAAAGGCGTGTGTGTTTCTTGTATGTATTGAATTTTTTTTTTTCATATGTGCAGTTTAAAGCCAAAGCTTTGATGCTGTAAATTTTAGCAGTCCTTTTTGTGCTTTCTGGTTGGCATTGGTTTATGTGCCAGCTTTGGATTAGACTGGTCCACTGACTTTCTTTCTGCTCTTGCAAATAGGCCTCCTGTGCTAAACCCTTTTATAAAAGCGATGACGGCAATAGAAGCCTTTCCCTGTCTGTGTTTATATAGTTTCTTTCTTTCCCTAGGCTGATTCTGGTCACCATATTTCTTCTCCTGCTGTGTGGGACCACGGCCAGCTGCATAAAGTTTTGCTGCAAAAAGAAGAAACCGCCTGTGCAAAATTTACCAACTCATCCCTATGAAGTGACTGTGATTGCCCTCGACAATGAAAGCACCATTCACAGCACCGTCACCTGTAAGTAGCTTGTTTTGAGAAATTAGTAAAATGAAGCTTTTTCATTTTGGGCACCTATTATACCAACAATTTCAAGTTTGAAAAGGAAAGAGCCAGAAAGTATGACTGGGAGATGTCACCATTCGTCCCTAGAAGATGGAGGGGGATGCCACCAAACTACTGTAACATAACTTTGGTAGTGACCCTTCAAATAACATACCACTTGAAATCAACTCTTGCGTATCAACTGTAGTAGCAGTTAGCAAAGCAAATGTTCAGTTCACTATAGTGTGAGTGTGTCCTACATATTCTTAAACTGCTCCCTTATGGTCTACCATTTAGAATGAAGTTCAAATTTTAAAATCCATCTTTTGGTAGACTATAAAGTGCTGTGCTTGGCCCATTAACCCAATGCATTAGGTTGTGTTGCCAGCCTTATGCTTTTCTAATGCATATTGGTGTGCCCTGAATGAGATTTTAGAAAGGTTTCCCTGTGTAAGGCGTGTTATGATTTTGCTGCTCACTATTGTGTTGATATGCCATTAACCACTTGCGGACTGCCGCACGCCGATATACTTCCTAACTTTGAAGAGGAATATTGTTATGGCAGCAGTTAGCTGCCATAACCCTGGTATCCTCTTTGGCCGGCGGTCCGCTTTCTAATAAGAGTGGTCTCTGCCGCAGACTCCATACCATTGCAGAAGCGATGTCAAAACGTCATGGCTCTTAAAGGGCAACTTTTTTTTATGACTTTTTTTTTTTTTTTTTTTTTTTTCATTTATTGCATTTTAGTCTAAATCCTGAGGTCTTTTTGACCCCAGATTCTCGTATTTAAGAGGTTCTGTTATGGTTTTTTTTTTTCATTACAAGGGATGTTTACATTCCTTGTAATAGGAATAAAAGTGACACCATTTTATTTAAAAAAAAAACTGTGTAATAAAAGGTAAAATAAGAATTTTTAAACTCGTCGAGCTCACGTGCAGAAGCGAACACATACATGAGTAGCGCCTGCATATAAAAACTGTGTTCAAACCACACATGTAAGTTATTGGCACTACCCTAGATTGGAGAGGGGTATCCCAATCCCTTCATTTTATCACAATGGTGCAACACCTAAAAGCTGTTGTGATCTAGTAGTGATGGTGGTAATTTTTCACATGTACCACCATATAATATGATGACTTAATTAGTTTAAAGTGCAATACTACACACCCCAAGAGAACCTCTGCTTAAAACATTGATTAAAGTGATTCCAAAGAATGACTAAATTCCATTTTGGTAGAGCAATAATTCTAGCCCTAGACCCCCTCTGTAACTCAAAACATGCAACCTGTAGAATTTTTTATTTTTTTTTTATTTTTTTTAAAACATCGCCTATGGATATTTTTAAGGGTAAAAGTTTGTCGCCATTCCACAAGCAGGCACAATTTTGAAGCGTGACATGTTGGTTATTGTAACGAGCCCCTGCTTGCTCGGTTCCACTCTCCCAACACTTCTCTGCGGCTATGGAATCAGATTGCAAATGGCAACGTCTGATGGTTCGGTCATCCGATGCTCCAGGATTCGAACTACAGCTATGTGCCGTTCGAATCCAGTTGTGATAGCTCAGAACAAACACCAGGCTGTATGCAAGTTCAAACAGGAATCTCACCTTTATTGGATGCACACAACACACTTTTATACATAACAGTTTGAACACCCCACCAACCACTTTCCTATTGGTCAACTGTAAAGTACACTTTAGTCCTCAATTGGGTCCTCTTGGCCATGCAAATGAGGACTTGAAACAGAATCAGCAGGGATTGGTCCGGTAGCTTGAATTGGATGACTGATGTGTGTAATGACACAGAAGTCCCAGGGGGTAATTAAAGTACATAAACTGTCAAACGCAGAACAATGCATTCCTTCCAGACCATGACAATCCAGTATGCCAAGGTTCATGACTGGTATCAATTTACTCGGTGTAACATTGTCTTTCATAATATAATGTGTATATAAAAAAAAAAAAAAAAAAAACACAAATTGGGCTAACTTTACTGTTTTTTTTTGAATTTAAAAAAAAAAATAAAAAAAATAAAAAGTGTGTAATACAAATATGGTGTGACAAAGTATTGCAAGGACCGCAATTTCATTCTCTAGGGTGTTGGAAAAATAAAATGTCTAATGTTTGGGGGTTTTAAGTAATTTTCTAGCAAAAAAAAGTTTTTAACTTGTAAACAAATCTCAAAGGCTCAGTCCTTAAGTGGTTAAAATGGCATGTTGGTGCTTATAGTAACACTAATGTCACTGTTCCATTAACATGACCGATGCATGCAGCTTTGCAATGAATGTTTAACATTCTATTTTCTGATCCGTTACAGCTTACAGCTCGGTGCAGTATCCTCATATGTTTGCATTTGGTGATATGGACAGAAGTGCAATGTCTCCTCCAGCTTACAGCCTCTATGCTCTAGAGCTCCCGCCAGCCTATGAAGAAGCCATAAAAATGGCTAAGCCTAGTGGAGATGTTGGTCCCTCTGTTGCTGGCCCAAAACTAGAGGATATCACTGAACATGATGGTCCTGAAGAGGACCAAGATCAGCAGCAAGCCTCATCAAATGACACGGACTCACCACCTCACTATGATGAGACTGAAATTACCCAACTCCAGGTCCACTGATGACTAACTATAGACCAGAAGCCTGTGCTTCCCAGGGCTTGGCATGGAATCTTCAAGGATCAAATTCTGCTACAGATGCCAGGGAGCGAGAGCCCACCTAATCTTTTTGTAGTGCTGTGACCTACATATAAGGCTGGAACTTTCTGAGCAATGCAGCCCCATGCTAGCCAGTGTCATGTGAACAGAATATTAATACCCGCCACGTGTTCAGGGCAGACCTGGCGTCTCCATCTCTGAAAGCTAATAGTGGACGGTCTACCCCCTGTGCTGCAAACACTTGTGGGATCCCCCTCTGCCATGGATGCAGACTAGCTGTTTGGATTGTCCTTTAATACACAGTGGGTGTAAATCGTATGCTATTTTTCTTTGGGGGGGGGTTCTGAATGCGAAACTAGCCAAGCTTAAAGGGATGCTTCAAAACTAATGAACAATTTTTATCTTTGGAAATGTACTAGTTAAGAAACCTGACTATATAGACTTCTGTTGTGAATATCTGCCATATTAAGGTCACCACCTCACCTCCTTTCTTTCCATGACTGTGTATTGTAAAGTGTACAAATGTGTTCCCATTTTAAAGGGCAGGCAATAAGTGCAAAAAGGGGGCTGAATCCACAGGAGACACTTCACTTTACATATCTTCATGGCTTTAGAAGCTAGTATAGTTGTGTGCCATGTTTTCTGAGGCTTCACCCACTCAAGTATTTAGGAGGAATCCTGTACTAAAGCCAGGCTTTTTTGAGCTCCTTCTGAAAATTCTGCTTAACTGGCTCCATCATTTCCTCAGTCATTGACCTGAAACATACTGCATAGTAGGCTTACGATTGTAGACCTGCATATAAGTGCCAGGTATGCGACTCCACGTATTGAAGATATTGGATCAGCATGACAGCCAGGTAGTTGGCATTTTCAGCAAGGTTGCAGCTACAGCCTTCATATCCTTATTGCAGATTCCTTATGCTGTCGATCTTCCCATGAGGTTTTATGTAAAAGGAATGAAGTATAACACAAGTGTGGTTCTGTTTTATTTTATTTTAATATTTTTTGGCAATAAGCAGTTCATTGTTGCGCTTTATTTCAGGCATTCAGCTTGTAACTGTCAATACCTGTTTGCCTGCAATAATTCTCCTGTATATTTATGGAATGCTATCTGTCACACGTCTTTATAATTTCTGATCACTTTAATCCCCTGAGAATGTTCACATGCTCACAAGGTCCCATAACTCAGCCATGTTCTGGATGTGCCTGCGAAAGGATCTATTTATATTGGTCATAGGTATGATCTTTTGTAGAAGTGACTTGACTTTTGTCCCTGAGCAGGGAAGGGCAATGTAAAACATATGTAGCATGACCCATTAACCACTTCACCAGTTTGTGCCAACTCCCCTGTACATTCCGCCTGTTCTCGGGACTGACATCCTTATCAGTCTGTCTCCTTCTTGCAGAAGGTGTCATATATTTCTAGCAAATTGCTGGAATGGGGTAACTCGTTGCTAAGTAACGGAACTTCTGTAAAGTGTCAAATATTCTGTTAAGAACTGTACATTTTGTTTTTATGTGTATAGTAACTTAGGCATATCGTATTGTTTAAACCTATATCTGCTAAATGTGTGTAACCTATTATATTTTTCTTTCTTTTTTATTAACAAATCTGGTTCAGTAAGGCTAACAAATAAAATTTGAACTGTCCTATCGCTGAAGGGTGTTTTCCAGTGTTCTCAATGCATGCTGACAGTCAATGCCTGATTCTGCCTCTATAGTTTCAACTAGGGTTGTCTCGATACCACTTTTTTAAGACCACGTACAAGTACAGATACTTCTTTTTATTTTTTTTTCATGTTATGTGACAGTTTTCAAAGCCCAATACAGATTAGGTGGCACTGATGGGTGGCATTTAAGAGCAGGCACTGTCATGAGGAAAGGCTGCTGCAATGCCCATCTTGGTACTCCTTGCACTTGGCTGCATTAAAAGCGTCAGTGGCCATCTTGTTACACCCAGCCCAAACTATATGGGCTGGGTGTAATAAGATGTCTGCTGCTAGTTTACTGCAGGGTGTACCAAGATGGGTGTCATGATGTCCAACCACTGACATCAACACGGAGCGTCACTTCCGTTGTTCCTCCTGCTGACTTCTGGTTGTACCGAGTCGCTTTATTCCTCTCTTACAGGTATTGGGTGAAGCATCGGGAGTATTTGTGCGAGTACAAGTGCTCAGTATCCTGACAACCCTAGTTTAAACTCCTGTGAACTCAGAGGGAGGTGCTGGGATTAGTGCAGGGAGTGGCAGGTAAAGGAGGGGACTTCCAAGGGCAGCACGGATCAGACTCTGAGGGCAAAAGCACATGACGACTGGATAAGGAGGTGAGCTCCAATGACGAGTGTGTAAGGCAGCAGTGTGATGTAGAGAGCTGGAGCATTGTGTCATGTAAAATTCATGTTGGTGGTCCTGTGGGATTAAAAATTGTAAGTTTAGTGGTCCATGAGGTCTGAAAGGCTGTTGACCACTGCTTCAGACCAGAGTATAGAGGAGGAGATGCTGTAGGAACCGGTCTAGCAGCATGGAGCATCAGGTGACTTGTGCTTTTTAATATATGTGCGAAGTGCATGGGGAAAATATTTTTTATTTTCCTTTTTATGTTTGTGCAATTTCCTCTTTAAAGTGACTCTGGAAGTATTGAGTGCCTTCAGCTAAGCCCAGCCTATAAAATAAATTCTTGCATTTCCAGCAGCTCATGTTAATCTCTGAGCGTTCTAAGGTTCTGGTCAACTTCTGGATGTATGAAATATCTGCTCCAATGCCGCTTATGGTTTTTATAGGGTGTAGAAGCTAGCAAGAGGATCCAGCAGGTACACTCCTCAGACACCCTATTGCCCACAGTAGCATTCCTCCTATATGCCAACCTGCAATTTGGCCAGCTGATGTCAGACTAAACTAAAATTAAAGGACCCCTGCCATGAGAGATTAGGGGGTTGACTGCTGAAAAGGCGAGTTGTCTGGTGCCTACTTATAAACCACTTACTAAAATCAAGTCTGTTGATCAGGAACGTCAGAAGTCCTTGTATATGTGCATATTCTGGGTTATCCCTGAAGCCATCTGTGGGTATTGCAGCAATATTCACTTTCTCACTTCTGTATCCCCCCCCCCCCCAACCATTTGTCGGTTCTAAAATGAATGATCACAGTAAAATCCATGCTGGTTGGGTTTTTCCCTAAAATGGTGTCGATCTGAAGTGATCCTTATTGAATGACGATCACGTCTGCTTACCCGAAGTAGATGCAGAAGATGAATGCAAACTTTTGCTGCTTTTCTCTGCAAGGCAAACGTCTCAATAAGAGGAGCTGCTGTGGCCAGAGCACAGTGGTTTGATTTGTATATTCATTCCTTCAGACATCTGGTTTTGTTTGTGTTCACAGAACGAATGGCTGAATTGCCACATAGCAGCCAAACCTTTTATATTGGTATGCCCAGTTATTTTACAGGGCAGGTTTTAATTTCTTTGTCATTTTATACCGACATGAAGGCTCCTAAAAGGTGTATACACCCTATACTTGGTCTCACTGGACTCTCAAAGCTTCACTTGCTAAGCCCTCGTTCAAATTGGAGCCTATTGCTGGCAATAGGAGTGTACCAATCAGTGCGACACAAACCGATTTTCTAAAAGTAGTACCGTCACTACTTATGGCAACTTTGGGGGTGATTTTTTTTTTTTTTTTTTTTTTTTTTTTTTTTTAAAATAGACATCTGTCATGAACCTGCACGGATGTCTTTCAAGTAGGGCTGTGGAAATTAAAGATTAATTGATAAATTCTTTTGATCAGTACTCTACGCTGGCTTCCGGGTCTTCAGGGAGTTCCGTCGGCATCACCGGACTCCGGTGTCCCTATAGTCTTCTCTCTGCAGCAAGCAACTAAGTCTTAGCATCAGCAGGCAGCCGCTGCTCTGTTTGCACATAGTGTCAGAGACACAGGGGTGGCGGAGGACTGTGTCTGTGTTCTGACTCCTGAATGAGTGGAGGCAAGCAAACATTTATTGATGGGCGCTTGGTGTTTTACGTGGGCAGGGAAAAGGGGGGGGGGGGACACAAAATGAGGTTTCACCTAGGGCAGTGATGGCAAACCTTGGCACCCCCAGATGTTTTGGAACTACATTTCCCATGATGCTCAACTACACTGCAGAGTGCATGAGCATCATGGGAAATGTAGTTCCAAAACATCTGGGGTGCCAAGGTTTGCCACCACTGGCTTAGGGTGTCAAAAATTGTTGCACCAGCCCTGGGGGAATGCTTCCTTTCCTCCCCTTACTGAACATTTGCGTAAGATGTTTGGTATTACGCAGATAAATCTTTGGACTAGGGGTTGTAGTATTTAATCTACCCAGCCTAAATCTTTCCCCAAAGACCACTAATGGCTGTCCAAATAAGGAACCCGACAGCAGCAGATTCCTCCATGTGTGGATGGGGTAAACTATGGATTTCTATCTTTCAGTCCAGCAGGCTTTACCTGCCTGACCTCTGACATATTTTACCTGATGGTCTTACATGTAATGAAACTTCTTTACAATAAACCAGGGATCTCCAAACTACAGCCCTCCCAGCTGTTGCTGAACTACACTATCCATGATGCATTGTAAAACTGACATTCACAGACATGACTAGAAGTTCAGGAACTACAATCCCTATCATGCCTAGAGGGCCATAGTTTGGAGCCCTCTGCAATAAACAATGGAGGATAGTGCAGTATATGTATCTATTTGGGGTGTTTTGATAGGTGGGGATGGAGCTTTATGGAGGTGGAGCCAGGACAATATTGCAGAGACCTGGAACAAAACATTATGTGTGGTTAAAGGAAGGCTTATGGGCGGCAGCTTTTTGGTAACAGGTGTGTCAGCTTTGTGTAATTATTACTGTCTTTGGTCAACATGAACATACAAAAAGGACATTATGAAATAATATAATAGTTTTAATATTAAGGATTACTGTACCTGTAGAAGGGAGACAGAGGGCCTGGATCACCCTAACGTTCTTTATAGCAATACTTTAATGATCAGGGTAAGCTAACTAGACTACAGATCTCCAGGAACTATTGGTTTTATCTAAACCAGCCCTGTTCTATTTACATGATCAATAAATAATGTTAACACCTTTGCGCCTGGTAGATGGGGAAGGACTGCCTGATCACATGACCACTTTGATTGGGTGTCAGAGTGGTCACATGATTGGGCACCAGACCTGCATACTGCCAAACTTTACTAGTGGACGAGAGCTGTCTGTGATTCCCTTAACCACTTGTCTACTGGGCACTTTTACCCCCTACCTTCCCCCGGCCAATTTTCAGCGCTGTCACTTTTGAATGACGATTGCGTAGTCATGCAACACTACCATTTACATTTTTATCATTTTTTCCCACACAAATAGCTTTCTTTTGGTGGTATTTAATCGCCACTGTGTTTTAATTTTATTTTTTTTGCTAAACAAATGAAAAAAAGCTAAAAAAATAAATAAAAATGTCAGTTTGTTATAAAATTTTGCAAACAGGTAACTTTTTTTTGTCTGTGCGCTGATTAGGCTACACTGATGGGTAGTACTAATGAGGAGGTGCTGATTGGCAGCACTGATAATCAGTGACTATGTTCCTTTAACAAAAGCTGTTTATCAGCTCTCTCTTTCTCCTCACTCTGTCAGTGTGAGAAAAGAAAAGCCGATAACCAGCTTGCGTTGACATCCATGATCAGCTGTCATTGGACACAGCTGATCACATGGTAAAGGGCCCCTGTGATTGACCCTTTACCCTGATCTGTGATCCACTGAGTCTGAAGGATTTGGCAATCAATGAGCGTGCCGGTTGCTCGCCGCAGGGGTTGGACGGGAAGCGCCCTCCTGGCAAAGTAAGTCTGCACTGTAGCTGTCATTCAGCTATAGCATGAGTGGGAAGGGGTTAAGGAGATTCACCCACTCTGTCCTGTTTACCATTATCATTGAAATTTTTGGGTTGTCCCCAGAAAAGTAATAGAGGGGAATCTTCCAATGGGGTCACTAGTGCTGGTGGTCTGGGGTCCCAATGGAGAACTCCTTAATTTGCAGGGATTTCTTCTCACTTCCTGTTTGGCTATGGGACGGGAAGTGAAGAAAAATCTCCACAATGGGACACTGATGGTGATAGAAAAAAAAAAAAAAACTAGTCCTCTTTTTCTGTAGTGTATCCAACCCTTTTTTTTTTTTTTTTTTTTGTACGTTTTGGATGGATAAGGAAAGGGTTAAAAGGTTATTTTTGCTCTCTGTCTCCTGGAGAGATTTCCTTTCCTGTTTTGGACAGTTGTCACCATAACATATTCTTCCAGTAAAGATTTCCCTTTACCTCTTGCTCTTATGACAGCTGTAAAATTTAAAATTCCCCTAACTTTCTGTCTCATGTCTCGTGACAATGGTCACCAGGAAAAATAGGCAAATCTCCCCAGTGGCAACACAGACGGCAATAAAAAAAATTGACAGGTCTACCACACCCTACTAAAAAAATAGAAACAAAATTTCTCTAGTCATCTTCCAGGACGGCACACCTGAGAGATGAGAGGCTCCTCCCTACAGGAAACACAATCAAGCGACAGCTGTTTTAAGTCCCCACTCTTCCCCTTGATCCTCAGTTTTTGATTGTGTTTCTCCCTACACAGCGAAACTGTTTTTTTTTTTTTTTTTTTTTTTTTCCAAATGACCTGAAGCCTAGGGCTGGTGGTCTCCCCCTGGGAGCCGGACCACAAGCTTTTGAAGCCTCTGGGTCTGGTAGGATATTATTATCCTTCCTGGGGGGTTCCCCTATCTTTTCCTAAGGGGGGGCAGCAGAAATTGGAAGAGCCCCCCTGAGAGCTGAAGGACCCTGGATACAGTGGTGTACCCAGAACTTCAGGGGCCATTATCCTGTCTCCCCTCCTCACCTGTCCAGGCGTCTGTTCAGACGGGGGGCTGGCCATCGGTTTCTTTCCAGGGGAAAGCATGTCCCCCGACTCCTGGGCCCCCGGTAGTTCGTGTGGGCTGCTGGGGAGGGCACGGCGACAAGCACCCGTGTCATTTTCAAACTTTGGGAAAATGGCGGCGGCGTTCTTACCCAGGAGGGAAGGCTGAGAGTCAGCAGGAGCAGGCGCCCACATCCTCCTTTCGCGAGATCGAGGAGGCACCAGTTCACTACGGTGGATGTCTGCCTAAACCACCTCAGATGGGAATGAGGAACGTAAGGCATTGCCCCCCCCCCCTATGTGTATATACTGACTGGTACAGTGCAGGACACAGCCTAACCTTGCAGCTCCCTATGGGGACAGCAGTTGGGGGGGCCCTTTTGCGGCTATCCTCCTTGCGTGTGGGCCATAAGGATGGAAAAGCAAGCCCGGTGGCTGTGGCAAAAGGGGAAGACGACAACGGTGAGTACTTTCCTTTGCCTTGGGAATTTAGCTGCAAAGTCCCCAATTCCAGCCAGATGGTTTCTGGGCAGTTGAGATAATCTCCCCTGGGGTCTGGATTCATTTAGCCCAGAAGCTTCTGCTAAAAATACCAGCCGCAGCTCCCTCTTACATCAGAGACGCTGTATGGTGGATAAGTGGTGCAGCGGAACAAGTGTGCCTAAACCACCTCAGATGGGAAAGAGGTAGGTAAGGCATTGCTCCCCCTTCCCCGTGTATATACTGACTGGTGCAGTGCAGAACCTGGGGTCGGGATACAAATAGCCCAGAAGCTACTGCTAAAACCACCAGCCACAGCTCCCTCTGTGGCTGAGACACTGTGGTTATCGCAACAGTAGGTTGCCAGCCTCTCCCTACATGCCCAGTTGTGGTACATTAGTAGGGGTGACTATAGCGAACAGGGGGGACCTGACAGGTACACCACTAAACTAGTTATTAATTGTGCAGTGGTTGGTGGATTCAGAAGCTCCCCTGGTGCACTAGGTTACCGGCCCTATTAGCCCAGCTGCTAGGACTCTGAAGTTGTTCCAAGATGTGTAGCGTAATGTTGGGCAGGGACCAAGCGTCTGTGTGGCACAGTACGGGGTTCCCTTGTGACAGATCCTCCTTTTGGGGGTTTCTTGCTATAGGTAATTTTTTTTTTCATAAGCTCCAACCTCCCACTCCACTTTTACACTGTGGTTATAATGTAGTGCAGGAGGTAAGAAAAACCTTGTTGGTTTGGGCTACAGTCCACTCAGTGGCAGATCTAGAGGCGATTTTACCATAAATTGCTTCCTACATCCTTTTGAGGATTTTCTGTGCAAACCTATGCAAGAGCTACATGATTGCTTGTTTAAAGCCTGCAGGTAGCTATTTACCTCCAGGCTAAATTGGTAACCACCTCTTCTAGGGGTTGTCTTAAATTGGTCTCTAGGGCTGGGCTCATTGAGACTTTTGTTGCTGATCAGCCCCACCTGGGTATGATCTGGATAGCATTTACTCAGTCTATGGAGGTAAGGTAGGACAACAACTACTATAGTAAGGTGTCCAACCATTTTAGGATTTGTTCCTTCACTGGGGAAGGGTTAGTATCTACTGCCCAGGCTATGCCTATGAAATTGCCCCTGTTGGTTATTTCATAAAGGGATACCCCATGACTCCTTTTTGGCTGCACACCAGTAGACCTCCAGTAGTGAAGGTTTGTCCTTGCTGGGATATTTTGTGGCACAACAGAAATACACATTGAGATTTGTGAGATCTCTGCTCATAAGGGGTATATTGCTGTACATCAGAAATGCACTGCACTGAAGCTTGTTTGGTGTCATTTATATCCTAAAGGTACTACTTTGGCTGCAGATCAGAAAAATGGAACAGTGAAGGTGGTCTGTACTTTCTGGTTTGGTGCCGCACAGCAGAAATGCACATCATTGAGTCTGGTGACATCTCTGCTCATAATTGTTATTGCTGCACATCAGACATACAAAAGATTGAGGTCTGTCTGTGGGGATATGTGTCATGTATTACTGCTTTATTGGTTGCTTATCAGAAATGCAGCAGTGAAGAATGATGGTCCTGATTTGTTGGGCTGCATAGCAGAAAAACAAATTGAACCTGGTCTAGGGGTAGTACATATACGGACTTTGGTAATCAGGCCAATTTTAGGCATGCGATTTGACATGTTGAGTCGCATGTCAAATCACTTCAATATGGATGTGCTATCTCTATTCAGAATTGTTTTATTTTGTTGCACATCAGACATATACAAGATTAAAGGTTGTCTGTCCTTTATGTCTTGTATATACTGCCTTATGGGCTGCATATCAGAAAGGACATAGCAGTGAAGGTTGCTTGTTTTTTTTTTCTGCTTTTTGTTTTTGCTGCTCAGCTTAGACACATTAAGGATGATGGCATCCCTGCTCAGTATTGGTATATTGCTACACATCAGACATACACAAGGATTGTTTGTACTGTATGTCCTATATTTACTGCCTTATCGTCTATCAGGCACAGCAGTGAGCAGTGTTTCTCATCTACCTTACTGCTTCTCTAGGGATACACAGCAGGGGGTTGTTACTGCATTCCTCCAGGGAGTCGCAGCATTGGGGACCCCTCACTTGTTCGACCTGAAAATTGCTATTTTGTTGACCTGTGGATCCTGGAATCGGGGACTGCTGGAGTCGCACACACGAATGGTACCCTTTGGAAGCCTTAGTGTATAACTTCTCTTGCGTCTTGCAGTCGCAGGTTGGGTCGCACAGGTGTGGGAGCCCTAAGCTTATCTGTCCCTTCTGGTTGAGGTTTTGCTATGCAGCAAGAATACTCATCATGGAGTTATTGTCTTAATTTGCAGCAGACCAGAAAGATTGCAGCTGTAAAGGCTCTGTTTTTTTCTTAGTGTCTCTGTTTTTATGTTGCACAGCAGAAATACTCAAGATTGAAGCTTGTTGGTGCTTTCTGTTTCATGTTGCCTTACCTTACTGCTCTTCAGAAAAACACAATGCTGCAGGTTGCTTGTGTCTTGTCTCAGTGGTGGTTCTATCTGACTACAGAACTGAATAACAGAAATGAATTGTCTTGTGTTCCATATTATTTTACCCTGTGGCACAGCAGAAATGCACAACACGGGAGTTGGTGTTCATATTGATCTGATAACTGTATTTGGTGGTTTGTCAGAAATACGCAACATAGAGGTTTGGGTCTTTCTGTCTTATATTTATAGCCTTGTTTTGCTGTACATCAGTAAAACACCACAGTAAAGGGGGTTCCCGTCCTTTCTGTATTTATATATCAGTTATGACTTTGCTAGCTGCACTTCAGAAATACGCAGCATTTAGGGTTTGCTTGTGTCTTAATGTTTTTACATCTTGGCAGCACATTAGAAAACCAGACTGTGAGGACTGTCTACATTGAGGTTCAGATTTGGGTCTCTTCCCATATTGGATGTATCGGTTTAGCTAGTCACACTCAGATACACAACATTGTTGTCTATGCTTGTGTCATTCTCTGTCTAAATCTATTGTGCCATGCCCACAATCTATGATCTTTTTATTTGTGATATTAATAATACGTGTATCACCTTTTTGTATTTCAGCCTTCTTTTCCGTGGAGGGGCCAGGAGTTCTGGCTGCAGACGTCATATGTTAGAAAGCCTTGACCCCTTACATTCTGGGATGCCAGTACCATTTCCTAGGGTTTAAGGCCAGTAGGGTTATGGGACACTGGCGGAAGGGGATAATGAATCGCCCTGTTTAGTAAGAACTTAGGAAGTTCTGTTCAGAGGAGTGTTCTGGCCTGACGATGAAATATAAAGATGTATACCCGACCGAATAGGTTACGGCTCGGTGCTTGGCCTTCATTTCGCCCTTGTAGCAAAACTAGATGTAGAAATATGGGTGTTCTACTCCTGCTATGGACTTTAATCTCCTGAAGTAGGCTCTCAGGCGTAAGTAAAGCCATAGATTGGGCATGCCTTAAACCCAGGGATCAAGCTTTTGTTAATCTATTACCCTTAAGTAGGCTTCCCTTTAGTCTTTGCTGACGTAAAGATAAAAAGGAACAAAAAAGGTCTGTCAGGGCCCCCCCCCCCCCTTTTTTTGCAGTTTTATTTCCCTGAATAGGGTAGTGTTAAGACGGGCCCTCTTATTGATCAATGTAGTGTCCTTGTCTTACAACACAGGTATCTGATTAATCTTTTTAGTGGTTCTAAGTAGCACCTACAGGTACAATAGGCCATGTTGTTGGATGTGTGAGACAGGCAACATTGCTAACCTACAAGTTTAACATGTTTTCTGATTCTATCTTTAAGAGCCCACTCCACCTAGATCCTGCATCCGAAGCAGGAAAGGCAGGGACATCTGGGGAGGAAACCTGCAGATCAGCAGCATGATCCAGCTAAGATACCTTCATCAAGCATATGGAGTGGAGGTAAAGCTCACTGCAGAACCAAGGTTCGCCAAGAGGGTCTTGCAGTGGTCCCACCCTAAGGTAGGCCTGAGGTACTTGTTTATCCTCTCAGGTGTGCCGTCCTGGAAGATGACTAGAGAAAATTGACAGTTACTTACCGGTAACTGCTTTTCTAGGAAATCTTCCAGGACGGCAGGCCTACTTCCCGCCCGTTGGAGGGAAAATTGTACAACACTAGAAGGTGAGTATCTATGAGGAATGATTTCCCTTGTGAACCCTGTTCAGGAGTTACTTCTCTACAAACTGAGGATCAAGGGGAAGGGTGGGGACTTAAAACAGCTGTCGCTTGATTGTGTTTCCTGTAGGGAGGAGCCTCTCATCTCTCAGGTGTGCCGTCCTGGAAGATTTCCTAGAAAAGCAGTTACCGGTAAGTAACTGTCAATTTTTGCCTTTACAAATCTGAATTCTAGGCAGATATAAAAGACTCAAATGAATGCAGCCCTGTAATCACCAATATATTATTTCATTTATTTTTTAAATGTTAGCAGTGTAAGTACCTGAATATGACCTGGCATCAGCCTCTTGCAGTCAAGAAGCAGTACAAAGAGCCAATCAGTTCATGGCTGACGAGAAGCATTCTGATAGGAGGAGAAAGCAGAGTGAGGCCTGGTTCACACTAGTGCAATTTCTGATGCAACTTGAGTTGCACAGAAACTCATGACAGGGGAAAGCACAGTATATTCAATAATGCCCGTTCACATCAATGCGACTATTTTGAAAAAATTTCTTACACTACTTTGGTGCAGCGTGATTTTTGGTCCCATAGACTTCAATTCAAACTCATAGAAATCATATCTGTATGCGATTCTGATGCAAATTTGAAAGCAATTTCAGTGGGGGTTTTTATTTTATTTATTTTTTTAAGGTCTTCTTCCAGGCACATCTTTGATCCCTCAACACAGAGACATTAACTGCTTGCCGACCAGCCACCGCAGTTATACAGCGGCAGGTTGGCTCAGCTGCACAAATCGCAGTGGGCGTACGTCATGGTAAACAGTGATCTGTGGGCGAGGGGGAGCCAATCAGCGGGTCTGGCAGACTCGGTGTACCACGCCTACCCGCGATCGTTCCCCGCAGTGACAGAACGGGGATCTGCCAACGTAAACAAGGCAGGGGATGACACAGATCCTGTCTTTCTGCTATGCAGGAAGACGGATCTGTGTGTTGTCCCAGGCAGCCAATCCTCCATCCAGTTAGTAAACACACTGAGGGAACACATTTAACCCCTTGATCGCCCCTGATGTTAACCCCTTCCCTGCCAGTGCCATTGGTACAATGTCAGAGCATATTTTTAGCACTGATCACTGTAAAATTGTCACTGGTTCCCAAAAAAGTGTAAAAAATGTCAGGTGTCTGATCCGTCTGCTGCAATCCTGCTAAAAATCGCAGATCACCGCCATTACTAGTAAAAGAAACAAAAAAAAAAATAATAAAAATGCCATGAAACAATCCCCTATTTTGTAAACTCTATAAATTTTGCGCAAACCAATCAATATACAGTGGAACCTTGGTTTATGAGTAACACGGTTAATGAGCGTTTTGAAACACGAGCAACCTTTTTCTTTTTTTTTAATTCTGACTCTGTTTGCGAGTGTTGTCTCACAAAACGAGCAGAATTTAAGCTAATGCGCGGTGCAGTACCAAATTTGGCCAGAGGTGCGAGGGCACCAGGGACATTCAGAACGGTTCGAGGCTGTTCGAAATGACTCGGAAATACTCCGTTCCTGAGCCTTTCTGAGTTCAGCTGAGCTGTCCCCGAGTATTTCTGAGGCTCTCTGGTGCCCCCCCACCTCTGGCCACATGCGTTATTGCATGTAATAAAAGTCAATGCGTAACAAATTATCTTCGTTTCCATTGACTTCTGTGGGAAACTTGCTTTGATATGCTCATAATCCAAGGTTCCACTGTACCCTTATTGGGGTTTTTTGACCACAAATATGTAGCAGAATACATATTGACCTAAACTGATGAAGAAATGCGATTTTCTTTTTTTTTTTTTTTTTTTTTTTTTTTTGATTGGGTGCATGTTATAGCAGAAAATAACTTTGTATAATTTATGTATCTAGGGAATTAACTGTTTCCACTACACAGTAACTAAATAATTTTTCCGGCCGAGGTCCGAATCACAAGTCTGTGCCATGAAAGATTGTCTTTAATTTTTTGGCGCAAGCCGCACTCTCTGGCGCTTTTCTTACTGTCTCCTCCACACACTCTGGTAATACTCTGTAAATGTCCCCAATAGTGTTCCCCCTCACATCTGGTGCCCCTACCAGCGTAATTCGTTACATTGGGTGCCCCCTTTAGACTACCCCCATAAATCAGTTGCCACCATTAGAGTATCCCTTTACGTCAGGTGTCCGCATCAGAGTGCCCCTTTACGTCAGGTGTCCGCATCAGAGTGCCCCTTTACGTCAGGTGTCCGCATCAGAGTGCCCCTTTACGTCAGGTGTCCGCATCAGAGTGCCCCTTTACGTCAGGTGTCCCCATTACAGTGCCCCTTTACATCAGGTGTCCCCATTACAGTGCCACCTTACATCAGGTGTTCCCATCAGAATGCCCCCTTAACATAATATGTGCCCATTAGCATGCCCCTTATTTTATGTTAAGGGGCATGCTGATGGGCACATTTTATTGTGCCCATCAGAGTGCACCTTAACATAAAATGTGCCCATTAGTGTGCACCTTAACAAATTCTGCCCACCAGCGTGCACCTTAACAAATTCTGCCCCGCATACATTGAGGTCAGGAGTCAGCACATTTGGCAAGCTGCAGGGGGGCGGAAGCTGCGACATATACCTCGCAAGTGAGAGCCAGGAGCAGGGAGCCCCGAGCCCTAAGCCACAGGGGGGCGGGGCGCCCACATGGCGTCACACCCGGTCGCCATTTAGTGATGGGTGCACTACACTTTTGCCTCCTCCTTTTTGATTTGTTAAGAAAGTTCAAATCCAAGTTCAAAAGCCTTTTATCCCAAACTGGGACATTCAGAGCCATTTGTAGACCATTTACTTAAAGTAGAACTATAGGCAAAACTTTTATTTTAAAATTTGGATACAGCAAGGAGGGTTATAACCCCTGTCAGATTTTTTTTCTGCCATCTGTGTCCCATTGCAAAGATTTGCCTTCACTTCCTGTCCGGTAGCCAGGAAGTGAGAGGAAATCCCTGCAAATTAAGGAAATTCCTTGGGGACCCCAGGTTACTAGAACTAGTGTCTCCATTAGAAGTTTTCCCCTCTATTACTTTTCTGGGGACAACCCAAAATTTGTGATTTTCTTTTACTTTGACTTTTAAACATATCCCGTCCCGGCCTATAGAAAAATTACGGTAGGGCGGTGGTTGCATTATCCTGATTGTACGTTATATGATGTCCAGCAGGATAAGCCGCAATCGCGCGCAGCTCGGCGATCGGTGGTGTGTTGTGTCACTCTGACACACCGCAACTCCTATCATGGTAAAGAGCCTATGACGCAAGCTCTTTATCACTTGATGAGCTGTGACCAATCACAGCTGATCACATCGTGTAACCAGGAAGTGCCGGTAAATGGCTTTCCTCGGTTCGCACTGACAGGGAGAGCCAAACGGCGGCTCTCCTGTCGGGGGGGGGGGGGGGCTCTGATTATCAGTGCAGCCCCCATCAGAGGTGCCCACCACAGCTGCAAATCAGATGCCAGTCAGTGCCCATAAGAATACCAAACAGTGCCTGTCAGTGCCCTAAACAGATGCCAATCAGTGCCCATAAGTAATGACTGTCAGTGCAATCTATTAGTGCCCATCTGTGTTACCTATTAGTGCCCATCAGTGAAGGAGAAAACAACAGAAACAAAGAAAAAATATTATTTTTTCAAAAATTTCGGTCTTTTTTAGTTTTGTTTAGCAAAAAATAAAAACCCCAGTGGTGATCAAATACCACCAAAAGAAAGCTCTATTTGTGGGAAGAAAATTATAAAAATTTTGTTTGGGTACAGTGTTGCATGACCGCGCAATTGTCATTCAAAATGTGACAACGCTGAAAGCAGAAAATTGTCCTGGGCAGGAAGAGGGGGGAAGTGCCCTGTATTGAAATGGTTAATGATAATGGTAAACTGGACAAATAGAGAGGAATCTCCCAAAAGGGACGAAGACCGCAATAAAAACTGACAGGTGTTCCAACCCCTACTCTACCCAAATCTAAAAAAAAAAAAATGTTGCCTTTAGTAATGCTTTAAACCTTATGGCATTGTATCACCAAACAATTCATTACATCCCTCAGAAACTCAGATGTGAGATATACAGTATCTCACAAAAGTGAGTACACCCCTCACATTTTTGTAAATATTTTTTATTATATCTTTTCATGTGACAACACTGAAGAAATTACACTTTGCTACAATGTAAAGTAGTGAGTGTACAGCTTGTATAAGTAAATTTGCTGTCCCGTCAAAATAACTCAACACACAGTCATTAATGTCTAAACTGCTGGCAACAAAAGTGAGTACACCCCTAAGTGAAAATGTCCAAATTGGGCCCAAAGTGTCAATATTTTGTGTGGCCACCATTAATTTTCCAGCACTGCCTTAACCCTCTTGGGCATGGAGTACACCAGAGCTTCACAGGATGCCACTGGAGTTCTCTTCCACTCCTCCATGAGGACATCACGGAGCTGGTGGATGTTAGAGACCTTGCGCTCCTCCACCTTCCGTTTTGAGGATGCCCCACAGATGTTCAATAGGGTTTAGGTCTGGAGACATGCTTGGCCAGTCCATCACCTTTACCCTCAGCTTCTTTAGCAAGGCAGTAGCCATCTTGGAGGTGTGTTTGGGGTCATTATCATGTTGGAATACTGCCAGTCTCTGAAGGGAGGGGATCATGCTCTGCTTCACAGTACATGTTGGCATTCATTGTTCCCTCAATGAACTGTAGCTCCCCAGTGTCAGCAGCACTCATCCAGCCCCAGACCATAACACTCCCACCACCATGCTTGACTGTAGGTAAGACACACTTGTCTTTGTACTCCTCACCTGGTTGCCGCCACACACGCTTGACACCATCTAAACCAAATTAGTTTATCTTGGTCTCATCAGACCCCAGGACATGGTTCCAGTAATCCATGTCCTTAGTCTGCTTGTCTTCAGCAAACTGTTTGCGGGCTTTCTTGTGCATTATCTTTAGAAGAGGCTTCCTTCTGGGACAACAGCCATGCAGACCAATTTGATGCAGTGTGAGGGGTATTGTCTGAGCACTGACAGGCTGAACCCCCACCCCTTCAACCTCTGCAGCAATGCTGGCAGCACTCATAAGTCTATTTCCCAAAGACAACCTCTGGATAGGACGCTAAGCATGTGCACTCAACTTCTTTGGTTGACCATGGCGAGGCCTGTTCTGAGTGGGACCTGTCCAGTTAAATCGCTGTATGGTCTTGGCCACTGCTGCAGCTCAGTTTCAGGGTCTTGGAGATCTTCTTATAGCCTAGGCCATCTTTATGTAGAGCAACAATAATTTTTTTCAGATCCTCAGAGAGTTGTTTGCCATGAGGTGCCATGTTGAACTTCAAGTGACCAGTATGAGAAAGTCTGAGCAATAACACCAACTTTAACACAGCTGCTCCCCATTCACACCTGAGACCTTGTAACACTAACGAGTCACATGACACTGGGGCAGGAAAATGGCTAATTGGGCCCAATTTGGACATTTTCACTTAGGGGTGTACTCACTTTTGTTGCCAGCGGTTTAGACATTAATGGCTGTGAGTTATTTTGAGAGGACAGCACATTTTCACTGTTATACAAGCTGTACATTCACTACTTTACATTGTAGCAAAGTGTCATTTCTTCAGTGTTGTCACATGAAAAGATATAATAAAATATTTACAAAAATGTGGGGTGTACTCACTTTTGTGAGTTACTGTATGCACTTGAGTTATTTTGGTCTGAATACCTGCCATGGCACATACAGGAGGGTCCAAGTCTGTCTGTTGGATGTTTAACATATTTTATATTAGAGAATGTACAGTATTTATGTCTGGAAGCACTAAATCGATACAGAATAGGGCTAGTAACTATGGCGAGCAAATATTACCAATGGAAACTACAATAAAAGATGCCATTAGCGCCCTCAGCCTAGCAGACTTTACCCTCATCTAAAATATCTCTTTGGGACAGACAAACACTTTAAGCTGTTCACATAACATTTTTTTTTAAATTGTGCAGTTTCCGTGTAAAAGAAGCCATCATCACATTCTCCATGTCACAATGGTACAGGTTTTACAGATGATGGACAAAGGTCCACTAATATTATATTTTGATCCTTACGTTTTGTTATTTTTTTTGAGAGGTGATATGGTACATAAATGTTCCCAGTGCAGTTCCCACGGTAGTATGAGACTCCACCAGGCTTCTATGAGTTTTGCAACTTTATATTCTTTAGCTCCACCTTGTGGAATATACAATACTTACAGTCCCATTAACTACCTCAATACAGTGCATTTTCACCCCCTTTCTGCCCAAGCCATTTTTTAGCTTTCAGCGCTGTCACACTTTGAATGACAATTACGCGGTCATACTACACTGTACCTAGATGAAATTGTTATAATTTTGTCCCCACAAATAGAGCTTTCTTTTGGTGGTATTTGATCAATCACCTCTGCGGTTTTTATTTTTTGTGCTATTAACAAAAGAAGAGGGACAAGTTTAAAAAAATATATATATTTTTTTTACTTTTTGCTATACTAAATATCCCCAAAAAATATATAAAAAAACAATTTTTTTCCTCAGTTTAGGCCGATACGTATTCTTCTACATATTTTTGGTAAAAAACAAAAATCGCAATAAGCGTATATTGATTGGTTTGCACAAAAGTTATAGGGCCTACAAAATAGGGGATAGATTTATAGCATTTTTATTATTATTTTTTTTTACCTAGTAATGGCGGCGATCTGCGATTTTTATCATGACTGCGATATTGCGGCGGACACATCGGACACTTTTGACACATTTTTGGGACCATTCACATTTATACAGCGATCCGTGCTATAAAAATGCATTGATTACTGTAAAAATGTCACTGGCAGTGAAGGGGTTAGCCAGTAGGGGGCGGGGAGGGGTTAAGTGTATCCTAGGGGCGTGTTTCTAACTGTCTGGGGGGCGTGGCTATGTGTAAAACCACACTGATCGCTGCTCCAGATGACAGACGATCAGTGTGCTGTCATTAGGCAGAACAGGGAGATGCTCTTTACATTGGCATCTCCCCGTTCTTGAGCTCCGTGACACTTTTCCATAAAGGCCAGATTTGTGGATTGCACAACTAATAGTTGTCCTGTGAACTGATTCTCCCACCTGAGCTGTGGATCTCTGCAGCTCCTTCAGAGTTACCATGGGCCTCTTGGCTGCTTCTCTGATTAATGCTATCTTTGCCCAGCCTGTCAGTTTAGGTGGATGGCCATGTCTTGGTAGGTTTGAAGTTGTGCCATACTCTTTCCATTTTCAGGTGATGGATTGAACAGTGCTCAGTGAGATGTTCAAAGCTTGGGATATTGGTATATTTTTTTATAACTTACCCCTGCTTTAAACTTCTCCACAACTTTATGACCTGCCTGGTGACTTCCTTGGCCTTCATGATGTTGTTTGTTTACTAAGGTTCTCTAACAGACCTCTGAGGGCTTCACAGAACAGCTGTATTTATACTGAGATTAAATTACACACAGGTGGACTCTATTTACTAAGTGGGTGACTTCTGAAGGCAATTGGTTCTTCTAGATTTTAGTTAGGGGTACCTGAATACAAACGCACACCACACTTTTGACATATTTATATACTGTTTTCACATATTATAAACTGTTTATCATTTTCCTTCGTCTTCACAATTATGTGCCACTTTGTGTTGGTCTATCACATAAAATCGCAGTAAAATACATTTACATTTTTGGTTGTAACATGACAAAATGTGGAAAATTTCAAGGGGTGTGAATACTTTTTCAAGGCACTGTGTAATTAAAGAAAGAATATAACAGAATATGTAAAAAGGAAATCAAGGACGCAAAAACTCAAAATGAACGACAGATTGCAAAAGAAAGGACAAACCCCAAAAAATTCTTCAAATATATTAACCACTTGCCGACCGCCCCATGTAGATATACGTCGGCAGAATGGCACGTACAGGCAGAACCACGTACCTGTACGTGCCATTCTTTAGGCGGTTGGGGGGTCCGATCGGACCCCCCTCCGCCGGCGGGGACGGTCGGCATCGCTTCAGGAGCGATCCGGGACGAGGGGACGGCCAGTGGTTTCTGGCCACCCCCTCGCGATCGCTCCTGGCGAATGAAAAGCTTCCCCTTCCTGTCTATTGTATAGACAGGAAGGCGGAAGTGATGTCACGCTCGGTGCGCCGGTCTATGTGACCGGAGACGCCGAGCGGCGAACATGTACAGGTTAGTGCACAACACTACACTGACACCAGTACAGTTAGGCACACAAAACACCCCCCTGTCACCCCCTGATCACCCCCCAGATCACCCCCTCCCCCCCCAGTCACAGTGTCACTAATTGCAGTGATCATTTATTTACTGATCACTGCATTTAGTGTCAGTGTGACTGTAATAACTGTCAGGGCAGTTAGTTTTAGGTCCTAGGTAGCCCCCTACCCCCCCCTAATAAAGGTTTAACCCCCTGATTGCCCCTAGTTAACCCCTTCACCCCCTTTTGCCAGTGTCACTAAGCGATCGTTTTTCTGATCGCTGCATTGTGTCGCTAGGTAACCATTTTTTTTTTTATTTTAACCGCCATGTTTTATATAGGTTCATAAATAGTTTTATAGGTCAGGTACCCCCATATTACAACCTAAATAAAGGTTTTAACCCCCTGATTGCCCCTAGAGTTAACCCTTTCACCAGTAATCACCGTATAACTGTCACTGGTGACGCTGGTTAGCCAGTTAGTTATTTCGTTATTTAGGTTCCCCGTCAGGTTTTTATATAGCGTCAGGTACCCCCATATATTACCTAATAAAGGTTTAACCCCCTGATTGCCCCTAGTTAACCCTTTCACCCCCTTTTGCCAGTGTCACTAAGCGATCGTTTTTCTGATCGCTGCATTAGTGTCGCTAGGTAACCAGTTTTTTTTTTACGTTAACCGCCATGTTTATATAGGTTCATAAATAGGTTTATAGGTCAGGTACCCCCATATTACAACCTAAAGGTTTTAACCCCCTGATTGCCCCTAGAGTTAACCCTTTCACCAGTGATCACTGTATAACTGTCACTGGTGACGCTGGTTAGCCAGTTAGTTATTTCGTTATTTAGGTTCCCCGTCAGGTTTTTATATAGCGTCAGGTACCCCCATATATTACCTAATAAAGGTTTAACCCCCTGATTGCCCCTAGTTAACCCTTTCACCCCCTTTTGCCAGTGTCACTAAGCGATCGTTTTTCTGATCCCTGCATTAGTGTCGCTAGGTAACCAGTTTTTTTTTTGTATTACTGTTACGGGTGACGCTGGTTAGTTAGCTTGTTTTTTTATACTGTCAGGGCACCCGCCATTTATTACCCAATAACGGTTTAACCCCCTGATCGCCCGGCGGGTGATATCAATTAGGTTTTAGGGTCAAATAAGGTCTGCGTCGCCCCAGGTTAGTGCCAGTACCGCAAACACCCACGCGCAAAGCATACACCTCCCTTAGTGGTATAGTATCTGAACAGATCAATATCTGATCTGATCAGATCTATACTAGCGTCCCAGCAGTTTAGGGTTCCAAAAAAACGCATTGTTAGCGGGATCAGCCCAGATACCTGCTAGCACCTGCGTTTTCCCCCTCCGCCCAGCCCAGCCCACCCAAGTGCAGTATCGATCGATCACTGTCACTTACAAAACACTAAGCACACATAACTGCAGCGTTCGCAGAGTCAGGCCTGATCCCTGCGATCGCTAACATTTTTTTTTTGTGGTAGCGTTTTGATTCAGTCGCTAACAGTCAGGAGCTTTTTTACCTGTGAATCTCAAAAAAATAAAAAAAACAAAAATAGTTGTCGTTTTATTGTTCTCTCTCTCTCTCTATTGTTGCTCTTTTTTTACTCCATTCTATTCTGCAATGTTTTATTATGTTTTATCATGTTTTATCATGCTTGCTTTTCAGGTATGTAATTTTGTTTACTGTGTTTTAGTGTTAAGCATTTTTTTTGTTTTCAGGTGCGCCATTCAGTTGCAGCGCGGAAAAAGATTACAATATATGTCCAGTATGTTGCTGGACTTTGAATGGTTATACCAGAATGATGCCTGCAGGTTTAGGTATCATCTTGGTATCATTCTTTTCAGCCAGTGATCGGCTTTCATGTAAAAGCAATTCTAGCGGGTAATTAGCCTCTAGACTGCTTTTACAAGCAGTAGGAGGGAATGTCCCCCCTCCCGGATATAAACCGCGCCATTGGGAAATTGGGAAAGCATTTTATCACACCAATCTTGGTGTGGTCAGATGCTTTGAGGGCAGAGGAAAGATCTAGGGTCTAATAGACCCCAATTTTTTCAAAAAAAGAGTACCTGTCACTGCCTATTGCTATCATAGGGGATATTTACATTCCCTGAGATAACAATAAAAATCATAACAAAGAAAAAAAATGGAAGGAACAGTTTAAAAATAGAATAAAAAAGCTAAATAAATAAAAAAAAAAAAAAAAAAAAAAAAAAAAAAAAGCACCCCTGCCCCCCCTTCTCTTGCGCAAAGGCGTACACAAGCGTTGGTCTGGCGTCATATGTAAACAGCAATTGCAGCATGCATGTGAGGTATCACCGCGAAGGTCAGATCGAGGGCAGTAATTTTAGCAGTAGACCTCCTCCGTGAATCTAATGTGGTATCATGTAAAGGCTTTTAAAGGCTTTTAAAAATGTATGTAGTTTGTCGCCACTGCGTGTTTGTGCGCAATTTTAAAGCATGTCGTGTTTGGTATCCATGTACTCGGCCTAAGATCATATTTTTTATTTCATCAAAAATTTGAGCAATATAGTGTGTTTTAGTGCATTAAAATAAAAAAAAGTGTATTTTTTCCACAAAAAATGCGTTTGAAAAATCGCTGCGCAAATACTGTGTGGAAAAAAAAAATGCAACACCCACCATTTTAATCTGTAGGGCCTTTGCTTTAACAATATATATAGTGTTTGGGGGTTCAACGTAATTTTCTTGCAAAAAAAAAAATATGTTTTCATGTAAACAAAAAGTGTCAGAAAGGGCTTTGTCTTCAAGTGGTTAGAAGAGTGGGTGACGTGTGACATAGGCTTCTAAATGTTGTGCATAAAATGCCAGGACAGTTCAAACCCCCCCCAAATGACCCCATTTTGGAAAGTAGACACCCCAAGCTATTTGCTGAGAGCAATGTTGAGCCCATTAAATATTTTTTTTTTTTGTCCCAAGAGATTGAATAATGAAAAAAAAAAAAAAATATATATATTTTTTTTACAAAAAGTTGTCACTAAATGATATATTGCTCAAACATGTCATGGGCATATGTGGAAATACACCCCAAAATACATTCTGTTGCTTCTCCTGAGTACGGGGATACCACATGTGTGGGACTTTTTGGGAGCCTAGCTGCGTACGGAACCCCAAAAACCAAGCACCGCCTTCAGGCTTTCTAAGGGAGTAATTTTTTTATTTCACTTCTCACTGCCAATCACAGTTTCGGAGGCCATGGAATGCCCAGATGGCATAAAACCCCCCAAAATGACCCCATTTTGGAAAGTAGACACCCCAAGCTATTTGCTGAGAGGTATTGTGAGTATTTTGCAGATGTCGCTTTTTGTCACAAAGTTTTGAAAATTGAAAAAAGAAAAAAAAAAAAAATTTTTTTCTTTACTTTCTTCATTTTCAAAAACAAATGAGAGCTGTAAAATACTCACCATGCCTCTCAACAAATAGCTTGGGGTGTCTACTTTCCAAAATGGGGTCATTTGGGGGGGTTTTGTGCTATTTTGGCATTTTATGGCCTTCGAAACTGTGATAGGTAGTGAGGAGTGAAATCAAAAATTTGCACCCTTAGAAATCCTGAAGGCGGTGCTTGGGTTTCGGGGCCCCGTACGCGGCTAGGCTCCCAAAAAGTCCCACACATGTGGTATCCCCATACTCAGGAGAAGCAGCAAAATGTATTTTGGGGTGCAATTCCACATATAACTATGGCATGTGTGAGCAATATATAATTTAGTGACAACTTTTTGAAGAAAAAAAAAATTATTTTTTATTTTTGTCTTTATTCAATCACTTGGGACTAAAAAAAAAAATATTCAATGGGCTCAACATGCCTCTCAGCAAATAGCTTGGGGTGTCTACTTTCCAAAATGGGGTCATTTGGGGGGGTTTTGTACTTCTCTGCCATTTTAGCACCTCAAGAAATGAAATAGGCAGTCATAAATTAAAAGCGGTGTAAATTCCAGAAAATGTACTCTAGTTTGTAGACGCTATAACTTTTGCGCAAACCAATAAATATACGCTTATTGGCATTTTTTTTTTACTAAAGACATGTGGCTGAATACATTTTGGCCCAAATGTTTGACTAAAATTGAGTTTATTAGATTTTTTTTATAACAAAAAGTAGAAAATCTTTTTTTTTTTTCAAAATTTTCGCTCTTTTTCCGTTTATATCGCAAAAAATAAAAATCACAGAGGCAATCAAATACCATCAAAAGAAAGCTCTATTTGTGGGAAGAAAAGGACGCAAATTTCGTTTCGTTACAAAATTGCATGACCGCACAATTACCAGTTAAAGTAGTGCAGTGCGAAATTGAAAAAAGACCTCTGGTCCTTAAGCTGACAATTGGTCCGGGGCTGAAGTGGATAAAGCACCTGGACCAGATGGCATCCACCCACGGATCCTAAAATAATTAAGCTCTGTCATTTTAAAGCCATTGTATCTAATTTTTAGGGACTCATTAATGATGGGAATAGTTCCACTGGATTGGCGCAGGGCCAATGTGGTGCCTATATTTAAAAAAGGAACAAAGTCTTTACCAAGTAACTATAGACCTGTTAGTTTAACTTCTGTAGTCGGGAAGATACTGGAGAGTTTAATAAAAGACCACATAGACGAGTTCTTTCTGGTACAAAAAATATTTTAAGCAACAGACAGCATGGATTCATGAAAGACAGAAGTTGTCAGACAAACTTGATTTCTTTGTATGAGGAGGTAAGTAAAACCTTGGACAGAGGGGTGGCGGTGGACGTGGTATACTTGGATTTTGCAAAAGCGTTCGATACAGTTCCCCACACATGGCTAATGTGTAAGGTAAAGTCTACAGGCTTGGAAATATCAGTTTGTAAATGGATAGAAAACTGTCTAAAAGACATAATTCAGAGAGTAGTGGTTAATGATTCTCACTCTGAATGGTCTAAGGTTATCAGTGGTGTACCCCAAGGTTCCGTGCTGGAACCTTTACTTTTTAATATCTTTATAAATGATATTGGGTCTGGAATCAAAAGTAACATTTCTGTCTTTGCAGATGACACCAAGCTATGCAGTGGAATAACGTCCTTACCGGATGTCTCCAATTTACAAGCCAACCTCAATGCTCTGTCTAATTGGGCGACTATGTGGCAGATGAGGTTTAATGTTGATAAATGTAAAGTTATGGAGAAGGATCTGGGGGTTTTGGTAGATCATAAGCTCAATAATAGCAGGCAATCCCAAGCTGCGGTTTCCAAAGCGAGCAATGTTCTTTCTTGTATTAAGAGAGGTATGGACTCCAGAGAGAGAGAGAGAGATTGAATTTTGCCCCTGTACAAATCATTAGTAAGACCTCATCTGGAATATGCAGTTCAGTTTTGGGCACCAGTTCTCAAAAACTATATAGGGGAACTGGAGAGAGTGCAGAGAAGGGCAACCAAACTGATAAGAGGCATGGAGGAGCTCAGCTATGAGGAGAGATTAGTGGAACTGAATTTATTCACTCTTGAGAAGAGGAGATTAAGGGGGGAATATGATCACCATGTACAAATATATAAGGGGTCCATATAGTGAACTTGGTGTTGTTATTCACTTTACAGTCAACACTGAGGACAAGGGGGCACTCTTTATGTCTAGAGGAAAAGAGATTTCATCTCCAAATACAGAAAGGTTTCTTCACAGTAAGAGCTGTAAAAATGTGGAAAAGACTCCCTGGTTCTGGCCAGCTCAGTAGATTGCTTTAAGAAAGGCCTGGATTCTTTCCTAAATGGGAAAAAAAAAAAAGGATTAATTGGCTAATCAAAAAAAAAAGAACACTAGATTAAGTAAAAAAATAAAATAAAAATAATCGTATAATCGCTAGATTAGTCGACAGACAAAATAATCGTTAGTTGCAGCTCTAGTACTAACATTTATAGGTAAAGTTGATCCAGGGAAAATATATTAAATATAAGATATAATAAAGCAGTAATGGTCAACTTACACGATATAGGATATTATAAGGCAGTGGTAGTCAACTTATTTGATACAAGGAAGTGGAACTTAACTTATTAAGTGGTGGTCAACTTACTTGATATAGGATTTTATAAGGCAAGGGTGGTCATCATACTCAATATATGTTATTATAAGGCAGTGGTGGTCCACTTATTCAATATAAGATAAAATAAGGCAGTGGTGGCCAACCTATTCGATATAAGATATTCAAAGTGCTAAAACGTGAAGATGTGTAAAAATTGCAGTAAAATATATGAATATAAAATTGCATATAAAATTTAAAAAGTACCAAAAATAAGTAAATCAAGTGCTGTAGTGATAAATATGGTGGTAGTGATAACATTAATGGTAAAAGAGTCTCTCTTATTCAAGATGGACTGCTGGAGTGGAGATATGGAATTTTCTTTTCCAAACGTAGGTGAAACTGGTATGGAGAGGCATTAAATACGCCAAAGTATGAGTGCGATCCGGAGGAAATATTAATACTGGAAAAGGTACTTCTTACCGGATGAGATGGACGCACATACCATATGGCAGTGAGTCAACAGCGCTTGTGTGTTATTTCTCCCTTTAGATGTTGGTTCCAGGTCCTGCGAATATGTCTTGAGGGTAAGAACACGCAGCCTTAGGGGATCACCGACACTTCCAGGGGTAAACACGCGTTGAATCATCCAGTAGACGCGCACAGTGGTTGATACACGGTAAGAAACTTGTACTTCCAGCTCATCCGGAATCACATGAAGTAGGACATATTGTGAGAAAGCAGGAAAAAATGCTCCATATGGTGCAGGTTAACCAATATAATTTATTGGACTAAAAAGTCTCACAATGAAGGAGCAAATTAAAAATAGTCCAGTTAAAAGATACAGGCTAAAAACAATAAAGGGCAATGTCTGAAGTATCAGCTAAAATTCCCTGCGCGTTTCGACCTAGTGGTCTTCAACAGGGGCAATAAATGATCCCCCACATTGCTGCAATATATATAGAAAACAAAATGGAAGAAAGGTACCTCCCATGTGACCCGTAAAACGGAAGTACTAGGGTCACATGGGAGGTACCTTTCTTCCATTTTGTTTTCTATATATATTGCAGCAATGTGGGGGATCATTTATTGCCCCTGTTGAAGACCACTAGGTTTATATCTAAACACAAATGTTTTGTGTTTCATTTCTATTTTAAACTAAATGGGTTGTGCTAAGCAGTGGTAGTCAGCTACTTCATATGATTGTAGTGGTAGTCAACTTACATGATATATTATAATGCAGCGGTGGTCAACTACTTAATTTGATAATAAGGCAGTGGAATTCTTACTTACTCGATATGAGATATAAGGCAGTGGTGGTCAGCTTACACTACATTACCAAAGGGCGGCACATAATATTCAGTGTGTGTTAGAGAGCATGCTACAGTAGATGGCCGGGCCGCAGACAAACTTTAGCAGTGGTCTGAGGCTGGGAAGTTTCTGTATAATACAAACAGATCAGAGGAAACAAATTTATTAAAACAGAAAAGATAATGGATAGCACAGAAAAAAAGCAGGAAGTGTAAACCAGTGGTCAAACTATTTCATTAGCAAAAGCCAGTTTAATATCAGACTCTGTCGTCAGTTATGAAATTAAAGTGCTCAGAGGTGATTGCACATACATAGGGCATACCTCACAACTTTTTGAGATTGCAACGAAGGACACCTATTAGCAAAGGTATGCAAGCATAGGACACACCCCCCTGCCACACCTCCTTAAAAGAGAATTATACAAAAAAAAAAAAGAAAAATGATTACGGTATTTATTGGCGTATAACACGCACTTTTTCCCCCTTAAAATCAGGGGAAAATCACGGGTGCGTGTTATACGCCGATCCCAGTCGATCCCCCGCTGATTGGGACCAGAGGAGTGAGTGCTGCCGATATCTATACATACAATAGCCGAGTATACTCGGCTATCCTGGGCTAGTTCTGCTCACAGTCACGCCCAGTCCCGTCCTATGATGGACATAACACAGGGACTGGGCGTGACTGTGAGCAAAGCTATCCGAGCCTAGCCGAGTACACTCGGCTATTGTATGTATATGGGCGGCGCTCGGCTCTGCTTACAGTCAAGCCCAGTCCCGCCATTGGACCTGCGTTATGTCTATCATAGGACAGGACTGGGCGGGACTATGAGAGGAGCCGAGAAGAGCCAAGAAGAGCCGAGATACACAGGACCGGTGTTCTGCCGAGAAAGTTCCCCTCGACGGATAAGGACCCCCCTGTACTGCGCAGGCGTAGCGCTTGCGCAGTACGAAGCACAATGATGCCGCCGGAAATAGCCAAAGCAGAAGACAGTGAATCAGCTGTACACAGCACCTGTAACAGGGCCCCTCGGGGGCTCGCTACGCTCGCCACGCTTCGGGCACAGCCTCGCTGTGCTCGGCATATTTTTATTCCACTTGGATGGTGGGGCTCGAACCTGGACATAGGTTAGAATGTAGTGTAATGCGCCATGTACAGCTGACTGACTGTGTTCAGCTTCAGCTATTGGGCTGATGGGCTTCATTGTGCTTCGTACTGCGCAAGCGCAGCGCCTGCGCAGTACAGGGGGGTCCTTATCTGCCGCAGGAACTTTATCAGCAAGACACCGGCGACGGCATTTTCAAACTGCAGTGATGCTGACATGTCACTGCAGTTTAACTGCAGCCTGGGCAAGGCTGCAAATTAAACTGAGAAGGCTGCAGATGGAGGCTGCAAGGCTGCAGATGGAAACTGACAAGGCTGCAGATGGAAACTGACAAGGCTGCAAGGCTGCAGATGGAAACTGACAAGGCTGCAAATGACACTGACAAGCATGCAGATGGACGCTGTGCAAGGCTGCAGATGGACATTGATAAAGGCTGCATTGATGGGCATTTAATATGTAAGTTTTTTTCCTTAAAGCATTTTTTTTTTCCAAAATTAAAGTTTTTTTCTGTTTAACCACTTCCGGTTCTGTTTTTAGTGCTAAAGCCTTCCTGTCCTTTCTGCCTCCTGGACATTTCTGTTGGCCAGAGAGGCAGAACATTATAGCGATAGGCCAATAGGAATGTGTGGAAACAGGGTTTAGCAGCAAGATCTGACACTACGTGAAAAATGTCTGCGTTTTCACAGAAAGGTCCAGCGTAACAGTGAGACAAAGGATACTGAATGCTGCTGCAGGTTTTTCCAGATACATCTGGGTGCCTTCTCATTTCATCGGCAGAATGGCACGTACAGGCAAAACCACGTACCTGTACGTGCCATTCTTCCGGCGGGTGGGGAGTCCAATCGGACCCCCCCCCCCCGGCCGGCGGGGGCGGTCGGGTTCGCTTCAGGAGCGATCCGGGACGAGGGGACGGCCAGTGGTTTCTGGCCACCCCCTCGCGATCGCTCCTGGCGAATGAAATGCTTCCCCTTCCTGTCTATTGTATAGACAGGCAGGGGGAAGTGATGTCACGCTCGGTGCGCCGGTCTATGTGACCGGAACGCCGAGGAGTGAACACGTACAGGTTAGTGCACCAACAGTACACTGACACCAGTACACATAGGCACACAAAAACCCCCCTGTCACCCCCAGATCACCCCCCAGATCACCCCCTGCCCCCCCCCCAGTCACAGTGTCACTAATTGCAGTGATCATTTATTTACTGATCACTGCATTTAGTGTCAGTGTGACTGTAATAACTGTCAGGGCAGTTAGTTTTAGGTCCAAGGTAGCCCCCTACCCCCCCCTAATAAAGGTTTAACCCCTTGATTGCCCCTAGTTAACCCTTTCACCCCCTTTTGCCAGTGTCACTAAGCGATCGTTTTTCTGATCGCTGCATTAGTGTCACTGGTGTCGCTAGGTAACCAGTTTTTTTTTTAGGTTAACCGCCATGTTTATATAAGTTCATAAATAGGTTTATAGGTCAGGTACCCCCATATTACAACCTAAATAAAGGTTTTAACCCCCTGATTGCCCCTAGAGTTAACCCTTTCACCAGTGATCACCGTATAAGTGTCACTGGTGACGCTGGTTAGCCAGTTAGTTATTTCGTTATTTAGGTTCCCCGTCAGGTTTTTATATAGCGTCAGGTACCCCCATATATTACCTAATAAAGGTTTTAACCCCCTGATTGCCCCTAGTTAACCCCTTCACCCCCTTTTGCCCGTGTCACTAAGCGATCGTTTTTCTGATCGCTGCATTAGTGTCACTGGTGTCGCTAGGTAGCCAGTTTTTTTTTTAGGTTAACCGCCATGTTTATATAGGTTCATAAATAGGTTTATAGGTCAGGTACCCCCATATTACAACCTAAATAAAGGTTTTAACCCCCTGATTGCCCCTAGAGTTAACCCTTTTACCAGTGATCACTGTATAAGTGTCACTGGTGACGCTGGTTAGCCAGTTAGTTATTTCGTTATTTAGGTTCCCCGTCAGGTTTTTATATAGCGTCAGGTACCCCCATATATTACCTAATAAAGGTTTTAACCCCCTGATTGCCCCTAGTTAACCCTTTCACCAGTGATCACCGTATAACTGTTACGGGTGATGCTGGTTAGATAGTTTGTTTTTTATACTGTCAGGGCACCCGCCATTTATTACCCAATAACGGTTTAACCCCCTGATCGCCCCCGGCGGGTGATATCAATTAGGTTTTAGGGTCAAATAAGGTCTGCGTCGCCCCAGGTTAGTGCCAGTACCGCAAACACCCATGCGCAAAGCATACACCTCCCTTAGTGGTACAGTATCTGAACAGATCAATATCTGATCTGATCAGATCTATACTAGCGTCCCAGCAGTTTATGGTTCCAAAAAACGCATTGTTAGCGGCATCAGCCCAGATACCTGCTAGCACCTGCGTTTTCCCCCTCCGCCCAGCCCCCCGCCCACCCAAGTGCAGTATAGAACGATCACTGTCACTTACAAAACACTAAGCACACATAACTGCAGCGTTCGCAGAGTCAGGCCTGATCCCTGCGATCGATAACATTTTTTTTTTTGTGGTAGCGTTTTGATTCAGTCGCTAACAGTCAGGAGCTTTTTTACCTGTAAATCTCAAAAAAAAAAAAAAAAAAAAAAATAGTTGTCGTTTTATTGTTCTCTCTCTCTCTCTATTCTCTATTTATTGTTGCTCTTTTTTTACTCCATTCTATTCTGCAATGTTTTATTATGTTTTATCATGCTTGCTTTTCAGGTATGTAATTTTGTTTACTGTGTTTTAGTGTTAACCATTTTTTTGTTTTCAGGTGCGCCATTCAGTTGCAGCGTGGATTTATTTATCTTGACAGCAACAGCGTTTGCTCCCACGATACATAAAGCCGCGACTCCAACGCTGTAGGAGGTGATTTCACCACCACAGTTAAAAAAAAAAAGAGGATATGTGCCGAAGCATGGGGGCAGCAGGGGGGGGGAGGAGCGATTGGCTCCTAATGCCACGTACATACGGTCGAAATTCCGACGGAGCCTTGCCCCGTGGAAAAGTGCGACCGTGTGTACATGGCATAACTTTTGCGGGAGGATGCCCCCATGCTTCGGCATATATAAATGGTGCATGTATGCCCATCATTAGAAGTGGGTGGATGAAGGGAGGTATTCTAATGGTGGGCATACCCACCAATCAATCTCTTTTTTTCGTTCAGCCATGAGGCTGCTTGAAAAAAAAAATTACAATATATGTCCAGTATGTTGCTAGACTTTGAATGGTTATACCAGAATGATGCCTGCAGGTTTAGGTATCATATTGGTATCATTCTTTTCAGCCAGTGATCGGCTTTCATGTAAAAGCAATTCTAGCGGGTAATTAGCCTCTAGACTGCTTTTACAAGCAGTGGGAGGGAATGTCCCCCCTCCCGGATATAAACCGCGCCATTGGGAAATTGGGAAAGCGTTTTATCACACCGATCTTGGTGTGGTCAGATGCTTTGAGGGCAGAGGAAAGATCTAGGGTCTAATAGACCCCAATTCTTTCAAAAAAAGAGTACCTGTCACTGCCTATTGCTATCATAGGGGATATTTACATTCCCTGAGATAACAATAAAAATGATAACAAAGAAAAAAAATGTAAGGAACAGTTTAAAAATAAAATAAAAAAGCTAAAAAAATAAAAAAAAAAAAAAAAAGCACCCCTGCCCCCCCCTTCTCTTGCGCAAAGGCGAACACAAGCGTTGGTCTGGCGTCATATGTAAACAGCAATTGCACCATGCATGTGAGGTATCACCGCGAAGGTCAGATCGAGGGCAGTAATTTTAGCAGTAGACCTCCTCCGTGAATCTAATGTGGTATCATGTAAAGGCTTTTAAAGGCTTTTAAAAATGTATGTAGTTTGTCGCCACTGCGTGTTTGTGCGCAATTTCAAAGCATGTCGTGTTTGGTATCCATGTACTCGGCCTAAGATCATATTTTTTATTTCATCAAAAATTTGAGCAATGTAGTGTGTTTTAGTGCATTAAAATAAAAAAAAGTGTATTTTTTCCACAAAAAATGCGTTTGAAAAATCGCTGCGCAAATACTGTGTGGGAAAAAAAATGCAACACCCACCATTTTAATCTGTAGGGCCTTTGCTTTAACAATATATATAGTGTTTGGGGGTTCAACGTAATTTTCTTGCAAAAAAAAAAAATATGTTTTCATGTAAACAAAAAGTGTCAGAAAAGGCTTTGTCTACAAGTGGTTAGAAGAGTGGGTGACGTGTGACATAGGCTTCTAAATGTTGTGCATAAAATGCCAGGACCGTTCAAAACCCCCCCCCCCCCCCCCCCCCCAAATGACCCCATTTTGGAAAGTAGACACCCCAAGCTATTTGCTGAGAGCAATGTTGAGCCCATTAAATTTTTATTTTTTTTTGTCCCAAGAGATTGAATAATGAAAAAAAAAAAAAATATATATTTTTTTTTTACAAAAAGTTGTCACTAAATGATATATTGCTCAAACATGTCATGGGCATATGTGGAAATACACCCCAAAATACATTCTGTTGCTTCTCCTGAGTACGGGGATACCACATGTGTGGGACTTTTTGGGAGCCTAGCTGCGTACGGGACCCCAAAAACCAATCACCGCCTTCAAGATTTCTAAGGGTGTAATTTTTTTATTTCACTTCTCACTGCCAATCACAGTTTCGGAGGCCACGGAATGCCCAGATGGCATAAAACCCCCCAAAATGACCCCATTTTGGAAAGTAGACACCCCAAGCTATTTGCTGAGAGGTATGGTGAGTATTTTGCAGATCTCGCTTTTTGTCACAAAGTTTTGAAAATTGAAAAAAAAAAAAAAAAAATTTTTTTTTTTTCTTTACTTTCTTCATTTTCAAAAACAAATGAGAGCTGTAAAATACTCACCATGCCTCTCAACAAATAGCTTGGGGTGTCTACTTTCCAAAATGGGGTCATTTGTGGGGGTTTTGTGCTATTTTGGCATTTTATCGCCTTCGAAACTGTGATAGGTAGTGAGGAGTGAAATCAAAAATTTGCACCCTTAGAAATCCTGAAGGCGGTGCTTGGGTTTTCGGGGCCCCGTACGCGGCTAGGCTCCCAAAAAGTCCCACACATGTGGTATCCCCATACTCAGGAGAAGCAGCAAAATGTATTTTGGGGTGCAATTCCACATATAACTATGGCATGTGTGAGCAATATATCATTTAGTGACAACTTTTTGAAAAAAAAAAAAAATCTTTTTTTTTTTGTCTTTATTCAATCACTTGGGACTAAAAAAAAAAAATATTCAATGGGCTCAACATGCCTCTCAGCAAATAGCTTGGGGTGTCTACTTTCCAAAATGGGGTCATTTGGTGGGGTTTTGTACTTCTCTGCCATTTTAGCACCTCAAGAAATGAGATAGGCAGTCATAAATTAAAAGCGGTGTAAATTCCAGAAAATGTACTCTAGTTTGTAGACGCTATAACTTTTGCGCAAACCAATAAATATACGCTTATTGGCATTTTTTTTACTAAAGACATGTGGCTGAATACATTTTGGCCCAAATGTTTGACTAAAATTGAGTTTATTAGATTTTTCTTATAACAAAAAGTAGAAAATATCTATTTTTTTCAAAATTTGCGGTCTTTTTCCGTTTATAGCGCAAAAAAATAAAAATCACAGAGGCAATCAAATACCATCAAAAGAAAGCTCTATTTGTGGGAAGAAAAGGACGCAAATTTAGTTTGGTTACAAAATTGCATGACCGCGCAATTACCAGTTAAAGCAGTGCAGTGCGAAATTGAAAAAAGACAAAGATGCTCATGTACCACATTTTGCCACTGAGCCGGGCGCGTTTGACATTGCGTTTCTCGCCACAATTTTTTGTGGGTTCTGTTGCGGCAAAAAAAAATCACACCACGTTTGGAGTGCCAAAGAATTAACTGCACCGCAAACCGTACCCTGCGATTCTGAAATTGCAGGCAGAATCGCAAGATTCTGCACGAAATTCCAAAACGCTCAGGTGGGAACTGGGCTTAAGAATATTTTTCCTTCACTGGCAAACAGGAGAAAACACCAAGGCAAGGAAAACACTGACTCTTTGCTCCTGGGGCCACAAAATTATTGCCAAAAGGCCACAGACAGACCACAAAGATTATAAGACTTTTTCCCCTAATAACTGAAAACAAATGTCTAGGTTTTAAGGGCCCAAATAAATAAAGAAATTGGTGGAAACAAAATGTTACTTTTTTCTAGAATCGTAGTAGTTCTGGAAAATTACACATTTGCCAAGAGTTGGGTTGCTAGGAGGGAGTTATAGCTCACATTTTGTACAACCAAAGAGATAAATCTGAGGAATCATGTATAATGAGGTCATTTTATTTTTGTCACAGGAAATGCTAATAATAGTGATGTTAAATGTGCCCAGTCATCCCAGTGTAAAGGAAGCTTGTGCATTGAACATACACATGATGCCATTGCTAAGCCCTCATCTTGACTATGAATACAAGTTACCAGTTACCACCCACCCATGTGGTACAGCCCTTTGTCTGACAAAAGCCGTCCTCATGACCAGATCCTGTCGAATGAGCATGCAGTCCCCCTGTCAGAACACAATGGCACAATGGGGGAGATCGCTGTACTAACATTGCATAGTTAGTACAGCGACCTACTCAGTTTTTTTTTTCGTTCAGCCTGTTAGAACGAAAAAAAATTACTTCCTGTGTATCAGGCTTAACCATTTCAACCACTTCAGCCCCGGAAGATTTTTCCCCCTTCATGACCAGGTCATTTTTTTGCGATACGGCACTGCGTTATTTTAACTGCCAATTGCGCGTTCATGTAACGCTGTACCCAAATAAAATTGATGCCCTTTTTTTCCCACAAATAGAGCTTTCTTATGATGGTGTTTAATCACCTCTGTGGTTTTTATTTTTTGCGCTATAAACAAAACAAGATTTTTTACTTTCTGCTATAAAACATATCCAATACAAAAATGTAAAAAAATCGAATTTTTTTTTTTTTTTTTTGTGGTGTGGGATAGGGGGGGGGGGGAGGGAGGGGTGAGGGGAAAATATTGCTATATTACTATTAAATGTATATCAAATGATCTATAGAGATCAAATGTATTAGAGAGGGAGAGAGAAGGAGAGATGGGGAGGGAGGTGAAAAAAGGGAATACGGATATATGTGGATGTTTATATATGTGTATAGGAGTAGAGGGTGTATATGTATGAATTAAGATAAGATGATAACCCTGATGATGGTATAGATACGGGCCAACACCCCCGCTCCCTACCATATGGGTTTTAGAGGGATGGAGCACCCTTTTTTTTTTCTTCTTCTTTTTTTAGGTTGCTTGTGTACACTAATACAGTATCACATTAATCACACCAAATACACAATTATTCTCTGAATATTTAGAGAACACTTGGGGGTAAGGGGGGGGGGGGGGGGGGGGGGGTAACTGCACTTTTTGGGGTATTTTTTTTTTTTTGGGTTGTTGCTAGACCTTGGGTCTTCATATATAATGTAGTATATATATATAAAAAAAAAAAAAAACACATTTAGTAGGGGAATCACTAAAATACACTAATATATTAAACACAGGGAACTTAGAGTGGTATTTGCACATCATGATATAAGGAGAGGGTTTTTTGGGTAAAAGGGGGGGGGGGGGGAGTTGGAGTATGCGGAAGATAATTTTTCCCCTTTACCCTCCACATAGGAAAAGGGTCTATGCGATAGGATGATTGGGTGGTCCTCCCTCCCCCCCCCCCCCTTAGAGTGGATAATTTTTTTATTTTTTCTATTTTTATTTTAAAATAACTTTTATTTTTAAGTTTTTTTTTTTTTTTTTTTTTCGTCCCTTCTGTTTTGTAAAGTAATAAGATTAAGTATGAATAAATATAGTGTGAGGCACTGTTAATAGAATGTATTATATCATAAGGCTGCAGGAAGGCACTGTAGGATAACAGATTCAATAAGAGTAACAGGAGCCGTTGGGGGTAGCCGGAGACTCCCCTCAGGGGGTCATGCTCAATCATACCCCTCTATTAGGTAAACACTCATATAGGACATAGGTTGTAGGAGGTTCGAGTGGATAAAGCTAATAAGCTTTGACCCACCGGGAGAGGGCGCAGAAGGGCGCCCTCCGAGGCGGGCGTTAGTCGGGAGGGTCTAGGGGTTTGGTTTTGGGGGTTTTTTTTTTTTTTTATTTTATGTATTTTTTTTTTTTCTGTGGTTTTTTTTTTTTTTTTTTTATTATTATCTCTTTCCTTCCTCTCCCTCTCTCCTCCTCTCTCCCTTGGTTAGAGAGGAAGGATGGACTCTCTTTCAGTAGTATCAATTAATGCGAAGGGACTGAATACTCCTGAAAAGCGACGTATCTTGCTACAAGAGCTAAAACAGTTAAAAATTGATATAGCATTTATCCAGGAAACCCACTTTAGGGAAAATAATCTCCCTTTACTTAGAAATAGATTTTACTCAATAGGCTACCATGCTACCAACCCCCTGGCCAAGACAAAGGGGGTGTCTATCTTGATTTCCAATAAGATTCCATGGACATGTACAGAGTCTCTGATAGATGTCGGGGGGGCGATATCTGATCCTAAAGGGGAAAATTGGGGAAATAAGCGTGACATTGGCTTCTTTTTACGCCCCAAACTTACAACAGGATATTTTTTTTAGGAAATTTTTGGATAAAACTTTGGGTATTTCAGAAGGGCAGCTTATATTGGGGGGAGACTTGAATATTCCCTTAGTACCAGGAGAGGATACGTCAGCAGGGACTTCGGCTGCACCTTTAAAGGTTCGGAAACAAATCTTGAAAATGTTATATGGAGCCAGACTAATAGATACCTGGCGCCTCTTTCATGCTGGAGAAAGAGACTATTCATTTTATTCAACCCCGCACAAAACATATTCCCGGATAGATTATTTTTTTACCTTACATAGCCAAGCATATGCAATAGAGGAAGTTAATATTGGGAAGATTACGTGGTCTGACCACGCACCAATTTTTTTGAGATATACGTTATCAGAAACTCAACGCCCCGGCCCTGCTTTGTGGAAACTAAATGAAAGCCTCTTACAAGACCCTGTGGTTATAGAAGAGGTCTGTAAAGAGGCAAAATGGTACTTTCAGATCAACGATACACCTGAATGCAATCCCGGTGTCATCTGGGAAGCTCACAAAGCAGTGATCCGGGGAGTGTTGATTAAACACGGGGCTAGGATAAAAAGAGAGAGAGAGGCAAAACTAACAGCTTTAATGGCAGATATTCACCGCTTAGAAACTTTACATAAGCAAACCTCTAATAGAGAATGGGAACGGGAGTTATTGACGGCACGGAGACAGATTACAGATTTGCTCATGTATAAAGCTAAAAAAGCAATACAAGCAGGACGAAAACAGAGTTATGAATATGGGAACAAATGTGGTAAACAACTTGCTAATTCTTTAAGGGAGCAGCAATCAAGAACTTATGTTCCTTCAATTAAGGGAAGTGAAGATAGAAAATACGTATTGCCAAGAGACATAGCAGAGAAATCTAAAGACTTTTATTCGTCTTTGTACAATTTACAGTAAAACCCTCTTAATCAGAAGGTGGTTGAAGAATATCTAGCTTCTTCTGGAATGTCTGGATTGACACCTACCGCACAACAAGATTTGGAAAGACCAATTACACTGGAGGAAGTCCAACAAGCAGTAAACCTAGCAAAAATAGGCAAAGCCCCCGGCCCAGACAGGTTTACTGCCCAGTATTATAAACTCCTTTTTTCTACCTATCTTAGGGCCCCAGTTGGTCAAACTGTATAATGGACTGGGAGATACAAGTTCATTCCACGGAGATACGTTGAAAGCCTTAATAACAATCCTACTTAAGGAAGGTAAAGATCCAATGCAATGTGGAAGTTACAGGCCAATATCCCTTTTAAATACAGATCTAAAGCTTTTTTCAAAATTTCTAGCGACGCGGCTTCAGCAATACTTACCCTCCCTGATTAATCAAGATCAGGTAGGGTTCGTACAGATGCGGGAGGCACGAGACAATACGATTAGATCTTTGAACCTTATCCATGTAGCTAATACTAATAAAACTCTGTGTTTATTTTTGGGGACAGATGCAGAGAAAGCTTTTGACCGTATCAATTGGCATTTTATGTTCTCAGTATTAAAGCGGATAGGATTGGGAAATAATATGTTCCGATGGATCTCAAGTATCTATACCCAACCAACTGCTCAGGTAAAAGTGAATGGGGTTGTTTCTCAACTATTTAGGGTTAAGAATGGGACTAGACAGGGTTGTCCCCTGTCCCCAATCCTGTTTGTCCTGTCCTTAGAGCCCTTACTGTGTAAAATCCGTTCAAACCCAGATATAGGGGGCATATCAGTAGGGGGAAGGCAATATAAAACTTCGGCCTATGCGGACGATATGCTATTCTCATTAACTAACCCAATAGTTTCATTACCCAATCTTTTGAAAGAAATTGAGGCCTATGGTGCTCTATCAGACTTTAAGATTAACCTATCAAAATCCGAAGCTATGGGAGTAATGATTCCTAAAGAGATACTGAGAACATTGAAGTTAAGTTATAAAATTAAATGGTCAGACCAAGCTCTGAAATATTTGGGAACTCTTATCCCGTCAGATCTTTCATGTACATATAAACTGAACTTCCCCCCATTATTATACAATGTGCAAAACCTTCTTGGAAAATGGCAGAAAGGACTCTTTTCATGGTTTGGGAGGTGCAATATTATTAAAATGAGCATCCTCCCGAAGTTTTTATATTTATTCCAGGCATTACCAATTGACATACCTAAGAACTATTTTAAGCAAATACAATCTTTAGTGACTAGATTTATATGGGCAAACAAACATCCAAGAATCAGCAGATCTCTATTGAATCTCCCCAAAAAATATGGAGGTTTAGCTTTACCAGATATTTATAAGTACTACCAGGCGGCACTTGTGAGCCGACTGATAGACTGGAGTAGACATGGGGAATGGAAGATGTGGCCGGGTTTAGAACAGGCGCAAAGCAAGGTGGTATTGCAAAGAGCCGCCTGGTGTTATAGAAAACTCCCGATTTCAGTAAAGGGACACCCATTGATAGGACCCACTTTGAAGATGAGTCATAGATTATTTGCAGAAGGCAAATTGTCGGCAATAGCCTCTCCCCTATTCCCAATACTGGGAAACCCACAGTTTGATCCAGGAATAAGAGATGGAAAATTTAGAGTATTAATAGAACAAGAGACATTCCAAGCTTCACACTTTATGATAAATGGAATATGGCCTACGACACAGGCGATGACAATAGGATCTACAGCACTCCAATTAGATCGGTGGCGCGCAACACAGCTGAGACATTTTTTAAATACACTAAAGCCACTAGGTGGCTACGATCGCGCGCTAACAACATTTGAGAGGTATTGTAATGAAAGTGGGGCATTGCATCATACCTTGTCTAGGACGTATGTGCTGTTAGTGACACCACCGGAAGATTTCAGATTGCCCTTCTTCAGGGAGTGGGAAAGAGACTTAGACCAAACATTTTCGGAGGAGCAATGTAATAAAATAATAGGCAATGTATTTGAATCTTCAACCTGTATAAGAACACAGGAGACCAACTTTAAGATTTTGTCGCGATGGTACCGTACCCCAGTATTACTGCACAGATGCTACCCGGAGATATCAGACAGGTGTTGGCGTTGCGGAGAAGAAAAGGGGACGTTAGTACATATTTTTTGGGCTTGTACTAGAATAAGGGATTTCTGGAAAGAAGTCTGGAGAATCTCTCAAAAATTTTGTGAACAAGAATTACCAGAAGACCCATCCCTTTTTCTATTACAAGATACGAGAAGCTCTATTAAAATATATAAGAAAACTGTTTTATGCCACCTTCTGAATGCAGCTAAATCTTGCATTCCACTTATGTGGAAGCAGACGCGACCACCATCAGTGGGAATATGGCTTAAAAAGGTAGAGCAATTAAACTATATGGAGGACCTGGTATGGTCATCCCGACAGAAAAGATGGAGATACCTGGAAACATGGTCCGCATGGAATCTTTATATTAATTCAGAGGAGGGGAGAAAGCTTATAGATGTAAACCTGGACAACTGAAAATAGAGAGGAAAGTGGAGGGTACCTATGGGAGAGAGGCGGAGGGAGAGGGACGGGGGGGAGATGGAGGTAAACCCTCTCTAGATTCCCCCCCCCCCTCTTTATTTACCCCTTTTTTTTTGTATTATTGATTATGTTATTTTCTTTTCTGTGGGGAATAAAATATAGAAGTAAGAGAAGGTCTTACACTCTATGAACATATAAAAAGGAAATCTTAGGGTAGAGCCTGAGAGAAAGGCGATCCCTGGGTAAAGGTAGTGGATATTTCATTTTACTTTCATTTGAATTCCTTGAGAAATTAGAAAGTGACAGTAGAGTCGATAATTGCCACTGTGTGATGTAATATGTTCCTTTGTTTTTCTGTATAGATGTAGATAATATGTGAGATGTGACGATGGTAGAGTGTATTCCTTGCTTCTTCTAAAGATAAATAAAGATTTAAAATTTAAAAAAAAAATCGAATTTCTTCATTAGTTTAAGCCAATATGTATTCTGCTACATGTTTTTGGTAAAGAAAAAATCCCAATAAGCGTATATTAATTGGTTTGGGCAAATAGTTATTGCGTCTACAATCTATGGGATATTTTTATTAATTTTATTTTTTATTTCTATTTTTTTTTCACCAGGAATGGCTGCGATCAGCGACTTATAGCGGGACTGCGATATTGTGGCAGACAATAACTGACACTTTTGACACTCTTTGGGGACCAGTGGCACTAATACAGTCGAGTCCACGGTACCCGGCAATCATCTTCCACTGTGTATAATCACAGCAGGAGCAGTCCCAATAAAAATTACCACCATTACTAATAAAAAAAAAAATAATAATAAAAATGCCATAAAACTATCCCCTATTTTGTAGACGCTATAACTTTTGCACAAACCAATCAATATACACTTATTGCAATTTTTTACCACAAATATGTAGAAGAATACATATCGGCCTAAACTGAGGAAAAATAATTTTTATATATATTTTTGTGGTATATTTATTATAGCAAAAAGTAAGAAATGCGTTTTTTTTTTTCAAAATTGTCGCTCTTTTTTTGTTTATAGCGCAAAAAAATAAAAAACGCAGAGGTGATAAAATACCACCGAAAGAAAGCTCTATTTGTGGGAAAAAAAAAGGACATCAATTTTGTTTGGGTGCAACGTCGCACGACCACACAATTGCCAGTTAAAGTGACGTAGTGCCGTATCGCAAAAAGTGCTCTGGTCAGGAAGGGGGTAAATTCTTCCAGGGCTGAAGTGGTTAACCGCTTCCCGACCGCCCACTGCATATATACGTCAGCAGAATGGCACGGGCAGGCAAAATCACGTACCTGTACGTGACCCTTTAAATGCCTGCCCGTGGGTCACCCGGTCGGGAGCTCCGTGACCACGGCCGCGGGACCAGCGGACCCGATCGCCGCTGGTGTCCCGCGATCGGGTCACGGAGCTGAAGAACGGGGAGAGGTATGTGTAAACAAACCTCTCCCCGCGCTTCCTACTCTGCCTGTCATTGATTGGCTGTTCCCGGTCATCGGGAAAGCCGATCAATGACGTCAGACATCAGCCCCGCCCCCTAATGTAAAAAAACACACACACGTCACAGCCGATAACCCCTCCCCTCCCCCTAGTGGTTAACTCTTTCACTACAACTGTCATTTATACAGGAATCAATGCATTTAAATAGCATTGATTGCTGTATAAATGATAATGGTCCCAAAAATGTGTCAAAAATGTCCGATGTGTCCGCCATAATGTCGCAGTCACAATAAAAATCGCTGATCGCCGCCATTACTAGTAAAAAAAAAAATATTAATAAAAATGCTATAAAACTATCCCCTGTTTTGTAAACGCTAAAACTTTTGCGTAAACCAATCAATAATCGCTAATTGCGATTTTTTTTACCAAAAATATGTAGAAGAATACGTATCGGCCTAAACTGAGGAAAAAAAATGTTTTTTTATATATTTTTTGGGGATATTTATTATAGCAAAAAGCAAAAAATATTGCATTGTTTTCAAAATTGTAGCTCTATTTTTGTTTATAGCGCAAAAAAGAAAAACCGCAGGGGCGATCAAATACCACCAAAAGAAAGCTCTATTTGTGGGAAAAAAAGGACGCCAATTTTGTTATGGAGCCACGTCGCAAGACCGCGCAATTGTCAGTTAAAGCGGCGCAGTGCCGAATCGCAAAAAGGGGCCTGGTCCTTTGGCTGCCAATTGGTCCGGGGCTGAAGTGGTTAAAGCACATGTGTCTATTAGATTGTAAGCTCTTGTGAGCTGGGCCCCTTTAAACCTCTTGTATTGTATTGTAACTGTACTATTCCCCTTTACATTGTAAAGTGCTGCGCAAACTGTTGGTACTATATAAATCCTGCAGAGCAAAAAAAAAAGGGAGGAGGGCATCTGCGCTAGCTATAATAAGGCCCCTTTCACACTGGGGCGTTTTTCAGGCGGTACAGCGCTTAAAATAGCGCCTGTACACCACCTGAAAAAAAACGGCCCCATTCACTCCAGTGTGAAAGCCGGCGGGCTTTCAAACTGGAGTGGTGCGCTAGCAGGACGGTAAAAAAAGTCCTGCTAGCAGCATCTTTGGAGCGGTATAGGAGCGGTGTATTCACCGCTCCTATACCGCTCCTACCCATTGATTTGAATGGGACACCGCGATAATACGGCGGCGCTTTGCGGGGGATTTATACCCTTTTTCGGCCACCCTGAGCGGCCGAATACCGCGGCTAAAACGACGGTAAAGCAGCGCTAAATATAGCGCTGCTTTACCGTCGCCGTGGCTCCCGCCCCAGTGTGAAAGGGACCTAACAGAACATTTACATAAGCAGCCAGCACAGTTTGTTGATTGTCAAACAGTAAAAAATAAAAGTCCAAAAATGCAGCGCTTGTTTCAAATAACAGATCTTTCCAAGAAGAGATAGATATGAAAGGACCCTTCACCAGCTTCAGTGTGTATGGAAAAGCACACCACACCCAATGTGAATCCAATCTGCTCACCAGAAGGTGATAATAAATAGGCATAAACTCATCACAAGGCATCATCGCATCACTTATCTAAACACTGATGGTAATAGACTTGATCCAATCATAGAATATAGCTTGTAATGGGCATTTATTCACTTAAAGCCATCAAAATCACAAACTCCAAGGATATGGTAGATGTAATTTATCCAATGGGTCAGTGATACCCAAATGAAAAGAATAAGGCAGCAATAGTAAAGCTCATCAGATATAAAAAGTAAATTTATTGTAGTTCAGTTACAGTTAGTTACAGGATACAGACATCATGATGTGTAAAACCGCGGCTCTCAGCATGCTTACATCTGCCCGTTTGACATGTTTCATCCAATGGGATTTCCGAGGCGTGACCTAGTGATGCAAGCACACCCTTTTAAACATAATCACGGATGATGTGCTTTCCAGAGGGCAGAACCCTACAGTTGTTGCATCAGTCGGAAATAAAGTCACTGGAGTGCACCGCAGTTACGATTGCGTTCCACAACTAGGTGCTCGCTCAGGAAGGGCACAGGAAGTGGGCAGAGAGTGATCGCAGGCCAACACAGCGGCCGAAAATAAACACAGACCATACAATGCAACACTAGCCCATCCCGAGCGATCTGTCACTAATATATATACAAATATTTGGCAATCTTAATTGACCATTAGTTAAAAATTGTAACCCAAGTAAATAGGAGAGGCAATTTGACTATGCTGGAGGCTCTCCTAAGTACAACCTAAGGAGCTAGAAAAATAAAATGTATAGAATCCAATGCTGTATTACTGATCATAAAATGTGTCAATAATCAAGCAATATAAATTCAGATCATTGGTACAATATAAAACATACATATAAAAGTCTAAAATAAAAAATATATATTATATGAATAATAGACCGCTATCACCTAGTTATATAAATTTTGTATAATAATAATATGACACTTTAATGCTGCAGGTGCAGTGTTGCCAACCGTCCGTTAATTTACGGGCAGCCCGTAAATTTCAGCCCGTAAATGTTCGTTACGGGCAGCTGTGCCCATAAAAAGATGGCTGCGGGCTGACAGCGCAACTGCGCATGTGCCGTTCTGAAGCCTCCCGAGCTCGGTAAAACTTGTTCACACTCGCATGGGGGGGCGCATGTGCAGTGACATGATGGCACCGCCTGGCTCCATTTTTTAATGTCAGGTGCTCCGTTCTCGTTCGAATCTCACCACAGTGACAGCAGGAACGGAGGGAGTGCTGAACAGAGCGCCGCTGACTGACCATCCACTCCAGGGAGGACAGCTAGAGCAGAGCTGAGCCATTCAATAGGAGAACACTACACACGTAGTCTCTGACCCCCGTACCATGTCCATGCACTAGCAACATGTTTATAGTTTAAATATTGATATTTGCATTGTTTAGCACTGAAAACAGGCATTTTAGGTACTTTTTTTGCAGTGCCAGAAAAAAATGTGGCTCTACCAGTAAATCTCATGGTTTGTGTCAGTAAAAAAAATTGGTGTTGTTTGTAAATTTTGGCGTCCTGCCAGTAAATTTCACTTCGGGGGGTTGGCAACACTGTGCAGGTGTTCTGAGTTCAGGATTTACCAGAGCAGGCAAAGAAGGAAGACGTAGGAATTTGGTTTCAATATAGCACATTGCCATCCAAAACAGGGATAGTCTATAGATCTATGAACTTCCTTTAAGGAAATCTGTTTAAAAAAAATTGCAGACAGCTGATTTCTGTCTGGCTGTCATGCTGAACCTCTAGCTTCAATATTTTTTGAGTCACTAACCCCCGAAGAATATAGGAATTTTGGACTTTACACTGCCATTCCTGATTTGCATACTTGTTCTGGGTCACAGACTCAGGAAGTTTGAAAAACCACAGCCAGCATTATATCAAGGCAAGTAACCTTTGTAAAAGCATGGTAGCCTTTGTACTTCTTACAGGAAAGGTTAATCTTTTCCATACAGTATTTCTGTGTTTCTGAAGACACCTGCTGGTGCATATTAGAATTGCAGTAGTGGTTACCAACACTGGTATTGTAATAGGTTTGATAAATGCATTATATAAAGCCATGCTTAAATAAAAGGGTTTTACAGTGAGATTAATCACAAACAGAATGCAACATGTAAGCAGGAAGGGAGGCATCATTTTTTTATTTTTTTAAATCTGTTTATTTGAAATTAAGCATCCAACAAACATGCAAACTGTTCTCTTGGCTCTCCGAGTCCATACGCGGATAGTATCGGCTTCCACCTTTAAATTGGCAGCCAGCGGCAGTTATAATAACATGCAGATAATCCCTGGGTGCCGGGGAGGCACTTAACAATGTGAATAGCTTTTTACTATGTGTTGATATGTTTTACTAAAGACGTATTTGTGCGATGATATGCCTCTTTGCTTTATACACATGTCGATCCCCAACTGGTCTGTGAAAAAGAAACAGCAATAAGGACACCTAGCCACGCACAGCTTTTGATCCCTTTTGGCATAAGCCATAAGAGGTCAATTACATTTGGTTAGTCTGGACCCATTGGGGTTGGGACACAGCATACATGAAGTGAATTGAAGTGGAATAGCACTGCACTGTCACTTAAGAGCACTGGCATCGACTATCAGAGGATGTGGTTGATCTATACACCAATCAATTTTTTCGATTAAAACTTTGCACTTGCTTATCACAATGGATCTTCTTGTTTAAATGTTTCATGAATATTATTTTCAGAGTTGCACTTTAAGTCAGGCACTGGCACATTTTACTTGAATGATATTTGTATCAAACATTTTTATGTATTTAATACCTTTACTATTCATTTTGGTTCTTTTGTTTTTGGATGTATCTAGCACATGTAGATGTAAAAAAAAAGTAGCACACTTTATACTATTTGTCTCTTACAAATCAATGTGTTTGCATTGAGAGAGTGCAGCAGCCCTGAACATTTATACTGAAATATTAAAACAGTATTATATTTATGCCAAATCTCTATTTAAGGAGATTTTCATATTTTTCCACAATGCAACCAGTTAATTCAAGTTCGTTTATCCATGCTAGTTTGAAGACGAGTGATTACAACAATGTGCTATATATATATATATATCTTTTTTTTTTTTAACTAAAATTCTGTGTAAAATAATATCAGATATAATTGGTGATATACAAAATAATATGTAACTACAAATATCAAATATATGGGATACAGATGATGATACATTTTTACCACTAGATCTTGTTACAAAACGCCATGTTCACTTTATGTCTTATTAAACTCATACTTCGCAAAACTTAGTAAATAGCATTCTGTGGCTCTACAGACTTGTGTAAACAAACTAGGTGTTGGAATTAACACTTGCGATTCCTTCTCAAAACAAAGATCTTCGAGCTTAAACCTCTTTTACTGTCTATGGACAATTTTGTTAACTGTATACAAACTTGGTAATTTAACCAAGACCCATTTTTAAATAAAAATACATTTAGAATGAATCTATGATTCAACACATACTATAACTAATCCAATCATAATACTTTGAAGTCAGTTTTGTTGAGATATAGCAAGATTTTTATCTCTTTGTTTAAAAGAGAGGAGAACTCATACTGCAGTTAGAATTTAACTCACTCCCAAAACTGATCAGTTTAGTTAAGCATATGCTCAAACAACTTCAATTAGCCAAAAGGTAAAATAAAAACATTAATACTTTACCATGGCTTTACTTATTACTACATCCTTTTGTACTCTTTTCTCTTGTCTCAAGATCTTTTACCCTCTCAAAATTCTTTCAGCCCCCCCTCTCTCATGTGTAACCAGTCTATATTCCCCCTAGAATGTGGGTGTGGAAATGCCTTTCACATCATGAGTGATTTAAAACATATGTAATTTCCTGGATAACCCTTATAGGAAAAATTGTAGTTTCCTTTATTCACTATTGCCAAAGGGGGCGGTGTTGTATTTGAATTTATTTTCTTTATTTAATCCTGAATAACCTTTTGACTTGGCTCAACAGAAAAACGATAAATTAGACTGAAATGTCACTTATGTGTCAAACCACTCCAGACCTAGCGGGCGATTCATAAGATCTATTACTTTAAGAAAATATACCCACACTAATTACCCTATCTTTAAATTCCTTAAACTAGGTAATGTAGAACTTTACCCCTTTTTTTCTGACTCGAAGTATAATGGCTTATTCTTTTTTTTTTTTTTTAATTGTTTTTATTGAATTTTAAGTAACACAGAACAAACAAGCCTATTGGGCATACCCAGGCTCAATCACTACTATAGAACTAAACTTTAACAGAAAAAAAAAAAAAAAAAACACAAAATTAAACATCCTAGTAAAACCACTGTACGCTCAACCACCTATGCAGGATGTGCAGAAACATCTCATACTACCACCTATACCCTACAAAGCTTTCAGTAGACAATCTTAGGATGAAGAGCATAATAGTCATACATCATCTACTTAGTCTTACTCCTACTCCCCCTCCTCCCCACAGGACATTGACTCAGGAGCCTAGGAACGTTTAGAAGATCAGGAATGCCGCCTGCGCTGTGCCTGATATAATGGCTTATTCTTAAACATCCCTATTAATAGAACTTCTAGACGTCACATTCATATACAGTATTTCCCCTCATATAAATAATATGAAGACTAATCAGTGAATACATCAAATAATATTTTATATATATATATATATATATATATATATATATATAGATAGATAGATAGATAGATAGATAGATATAGCTATATCTATCTATCTATCTATCTATCTATCTATCTATCTATATACATACATACATACATAGATAGATAGATAGATAGATAGATAGATAGAGATATATATATATATATATATATATATATATATATATATATATATATATATACACACAAACCAAAATATGTGACATTGTTCAATTAAGTAAGCACATACTTGCCCTATTATAATATAATAATATATAGTAGGCATTTATGTCTAATATAATTACTTGTAGTGAAAATTGCAATACATTTTAGGTACAACTTGTTTTGTAAAAATACATTTTTGAATGAGCCCCATTCCCTTCTCTCATAAAATAAAATACGTCTGTCAGCTCATTTGAAATATGAGTCTCTAGTCTAAACACTGTCCGTGGACCTTCTTCTTATGTCTCCTGGCTGGCAGAAAATAAAATTTACGATTTCAGAGAACTTAAAAGAAGACACTTAAAGCGGAGTTCCACCGTTTTTTTTTTTTTTTTTTTTTAAAGTCAGCAGCTACAAATACTGCAGCTGCCAACTTTTAAAATATGGACACTTACCTGTCCAGGGCGCCTGCAATGTCGTCACCCGAAGCCGATCTATCCCTCGGCTGTTGGGTGCTGCCTCCGCCATCCTCGGTAGTGGAGACGGGTGGCTCGGGTATCTATGCCCGGAAGTGGAAGCAAAATACCTGTATTAGACAGGTATCTGCTCCCCCCTCCCCCCTGAAAGGTGCCAAATGTGACACCAACAAACATTTCATACTTATCTCCACTGTGCAGCTCGTTTTGTAAAGAGTGGCCCCGATCCTGGTCTTCTTAAAGGGGTTGTAAACCTCTCTGTTTTTTCACCTTAATGCATCCTATGCATTGTAACAGTACAGCAAGTGTAAATGAAGCCTTAGTCAGAGATGCCACAAATTACACACAAATATACAGTATATTTTCCAGAGATACGCATGCAGGTTATTCAAAGGAGAACTATAAGGCTCCATGCACACTGGGCTTAAAAAATGTCTGTTCCCTTGGCAGTAAAAACCGTTCATATAGAGCATTTTTTTGTACAGAGTTTAGACGAGTTTAGGAGAGTTTTACGCAGAAACGCAAACCAGGAGTTTTTTTTTCCTGCCTCTAAATGTTAAGCTTGTAATCGTTCTAATGTACATGGACACAATGGATAGCATAAAGCTGCTTCTACAGGCAGAACACAAAAGTTTGGGGTGTAGGAACTTGATTGGCCTGCACAGAGACCTGACCTCAACCCGATAGAACACCTTTGAGATGAATTTGGGTAGAGACTGCGAGCCAGGCCTTCTTGTCCAACATCAGTGCCTAACCTCACAAATGCACTTCTGGTAGAATGGTCAAACATTCCCATAGACACACACTGCTAAACCTTGTGGACAGCCTTCCCAGAAGAGTTGAAGCTGTTATAGCTGCAAAGGGTGAGCCAACTCAATATTGAACCCTACAGACCAAGACTGGGATGCCATTAAAGTATATAGTGTATGTGCTCATGCAGGGTTGTGTTTACCATAATGGGACTTTTGTGCCAGTGCACAGGGTAATAGAGAGAAGAGAGTGCAAGGGGTGTCAAGAGGAGTCATAAGTCTCATTATAGTTCAGAAAACAGATGAAGGCAAACTATTACTTATCAGTTGTTATCTAAATTTAAAGCTGAAGTTTAATCTGTTTATATTTTGCCTTTTTTGGTTTCTCCTTCCCCCACCATCAACATGCTAATAACATTTTTAAAAAAACTTTCCATTTTCATTTCATACCCCATCTTAAACCCAGCAATGTCATCACTGGGCCTCTGTGCTACCGTATGTAATTCAGGCAGATCATGGCTGGTGGGAGGAGCCAGCAGGGTGCTGTACATAGCTTCCTGAAAACATCACAGTACCGTGCCTCAGTACTCCTCTCAAGAGCCCTCGGTCCTGATGCAAGCAGTGGGCTGGTTCTTGGGATGAGTTATGAAAATAGCAAAGGCCTTAATGGGAGGATCAATCTTGTGGAGTGGGTGTTCCTAGGCAGGTGGAATTTGCATAGTAATGCCCACATATGCTGCTGAGAATCTATGATTGAAAGAATTGAAATCCAGTGAATGAAGGGGAGGGCCAGGAATGGTCAGGCTGGGGCAGAAAGTCCTAGATGATTCTGCACGTCCTCCAGCCAGGAAATTAGGTGGGCTCTACATGGCTTGTTGCAGCTTCTAATGCACAGCTTGAGAAGATCACAGTGTCCAGTGGAATCAGAATAAGCAATTTCAGTCCATGAAAGGAGCCTTTACAACTGTGCAAGACTGAAGGTAAGGCTGGAGTTCAGCTTTAACCAAAGTGCTATGAGCATACGTCCCAACTTTTTGAGATGGAAATGAGGAACACCTATTAGCAAAAGTTTGTGGGCTTAAGGCACACCCCTTGACATGCCCCCTTTAACGAGACTTGTACAGAAAAAAAATTATTAAACACACTGTAAACAAGTGCTTTTTTACCACTGCTTTTCCTTTATACTGGCTTTTGAAATTTACAAATGGCGCAATTTAGAAATTGGATGAAAAGTTTAGCACTCAGAAACACTTTTTAAAGGTTAAATAGTGCATTTTATATACAACTATATAGATCAGACCAATATTTAAAAAGTCTTCTTGTGCTGAGCAGCACAATGATGAAAGACAATGATGAAAAACGTGTTACGTTTATATTCTTTTAAATCATGTCTCAAAACAAACACTAGATGGAGCCATTGCTCAATTGGCCAACCTAGTTCTATCTAAACTGTATAAAAACTGAAAATTGTATACTCACCTTTCCGTAATTTTCCTTTCCTGGTGCATCTTCATGGCAGCATACAATGGGTTGTGGCTCCGCCCCCACAACCTGATAGGACTGGTTAACTATAAATCAAAGACAGACCCAGCTCACAGCATTCTCTGTAACTCTCACCATTTGGGTGGGAATCTGTATGCTGCCGTAAAGATGCACCAGGAAAGTGAAATTATGGAAAGGTGAGTATACAATTTTCCGTTTTCCTGGTGCATCATGACAGCATACAATGGGAACTAACTTGCCATACAGGAGGGTGCAAGAAAAAAAAAAGCAGTAGCGCAAGTATGCACCATGAATTTTCCAAATTTTCTGTTGTGAGCCGGGTTCACCTATTAAAGTGGGGTGCCCCCTAAAAAAATTTTTTTAAGTCAGCAGCTAAAAATACTGCAGCTGCTGACTTATATTAATCGGACACTTACCTGTCCCAGGGTCCAGCGATGTGGGGAAACGAAGCCCCCCTCGTTCCCCACTTCCCGACCGCCCCATGTAGATATACGTCGGCAGAATGGCACGTACAGGCAGAATCACGTACCTGTACGTGACATTCTTCCGGCGGTTGGGGGGTCCGATCGGACCCCCCTCCGCCGGCGGGGACGGTCGGGATCGTGTCAGGAGCGATCCGGGACGAGGGGACGGCCAGTGGTTTCTGGCCACCCCCTCGCGATCGCTCCTGGCCAATGAAAAGCTTCCCCTTCCTGTCTATTGTATAGACAGGAAGGCGGAAGTGATGTCACGCTCGGTGCGCCGGTCTATGTGACCGGAGACGCCGAGCGGCGAACATGTAAAGGTTAGTGCACAACAGTACACTGACACCAGTACAGTTAGGCACATATTCCACCCCCCTGTCACCCCCTGATCACCCCCCAGATCACCCCCTCCCCCCCCAGTCACAGTGTCACTAATTGCAGTGATCATTTTTTTACTGATCACTGCATTTAGTGTCAGTGTGACTGTAATAACTGTCAGGGCAGTTAGTTTTAGGTCCAAGGTAGCCCCCTACCCCCCCCCCTAATAAAGGTTTAACCCCTTGATTGCCCCCCAGGTAACCCTTTCACCCCCTTTTGCCAGTGTCACTAAGCGATCGTTTTTCTGATCGCTGTATTAGTGTCACTGCTGTCGCTAGGTAACCATTTTTTTTTTTTTAGGTAACCGCCATGTTTATATAGGTTCATAAATAGTTTTATAGGTCAGGTACCCCCATATTACAACCTAAATAAAGGTTTTAACCCCTTGATTGCCCCTAGAGTTAACCCTTTCACCAGTGATCACTGTATAACTGTCACTGGTGACGCTGGTTAGCCAGTTAGTTATTTCGTTATTTAGGTTCCCCGTCAGGTTTTTATATAGCGTCAGGTACCCCCATATATTACCTAATAAAGGTTTTAACCCCCTGATTGCCCCTAGTTAACCCTTTCACCCCCTTTTGCCAGTGTCACTAAGCGATCGTTTTTCTGATCGCTGCATTAGTGTCGCTAGGTAACCATTTTTTTTTTTTTTAGGTAACCGCCATGTTTATATAGGTTCATAAATAGGTTTATAGGTCAGGTACCCCCATATTACAACCTAAATAAAGGTTTTACCCCCTGATTGCCCCTAGAGTTAACCCTTTCACCAGTGATCACTGTATAACTGTCACTGGTGACGCTGGTTAGCCAGTTAGTTATTTCGTTATTTAGGTTCCCCGTCAGGTTTTTATATAGCGTCAGGTACCCCCATATATTACCTAATAAAGGTTTAACCCCCTGATTGCCCCTAGTTAACCCTTTCACCCCCTTTTGCCAGTGTCACTAAGCGATCGTTTTTCTGATCGCTGCATTAGTGTCGCTAGGTAACCAGTTTTTTTTTGTATTACTGTTACGGGTGACGCTGGTTAGTTAGCTTGTTTTTTATACTGTCAGGGCACCCGCCATTTATTACCCAATAACGGTTTAACCCCCTGATCGCCCGGCGGGTGATATCAATTAGGTTTTAGGGTCAAATAAGGTCTGCGTCGCCCCAGGTTAGTGCCAGTACCGCAAACACCCACGCACAAAGCATACACCTCCCTTAGTGGCACAGTATCTGAACAGATCAATATCTGATCTGATCAGATCTATACTAGCGTCCCAGCAGTTTAGGGTTCCAAAAAAAAAACGCATTGTTAGCGGGATCAGCCCAGATACCTGCTAGCACCTGCGTTTTCCCCCTCCGCCCCCCCCAGCCCACCCAAGTGCAGTATCGATCGATCACTGTCACTTACAAAACACTAAGCACACATAACTGCAGCGTTCGCAGAGTCAGGCCTGATCCCTGCGATCGCTAACAGTTTTTTTGTGGTAGCGTTTTGATTCAGTCGCTTCAGTCAGGAGCTTTTTTACCTGTGAATCTCAAAAAAATAAAAAAAAAATAAAATAGTTGTCGTTTTATTGTTTTCTCTCTCTCACTCTATTCTCTCTCTATTGTTGCTCTTTTTTTACTCCATTCTATTCTGCAATGTTTTATTATGTTTTATCATGTTTTATCATGCTTGCTTTTCAGGTATGTAATTTTGTTTACTGTGTTTTAGTGTTAAGCATTTTTTTGTTTTCAGGTGCGCCATTCAGTTGCAACGCGGATTTATTTATCTTGACAGCAACAGCGTTTGCTCCCACGATACATAAAGACGCGACTCCAACACTGTAGGAGGTGATTTCACCACCACAGTTAAAAAAAAGAGCATATATGCCGAAGCATGGGGGCAGCAGGGGGGGGGGGAGGAGCGATTGGCTCCTAATGCCACGTACATACGGTCGAAATTCCGACCGTGTGTACACGGCATAACTTTTGCGGGAGGATGCCCCCATGCATCGGCATATATAAATGGTGCATGTATGCCCATCATTAGAAGTGGGTGGATGAAGGGAGGTATTCTAATGGTGGGCATACCCACCAATCAATCTCTTTTTTTCGTTCAGCCAAGAGGCTGCATGAAAAAAAAAAAAGATTACAATATATGTCCAGTATGTTGCTGGACTTTGAATGGTTATACCAGAATGATGCCTGCAGGTTTAGGTATCATCTTGGTATCATTCTTTTCAGCCAGTGATCGGCTTTCATGTAAAAGCAATTCTAGCGGGTAATTAGCCTCTAGACTGCTTTTACAAGCAGTGGGAGGGAATGTCCCCCCTCCCGGATATAAACCGCGCCATTGGGAAATTGGGAAAGCATTTTATCACACCAATCTTGGTGTGGTCAGATGCTTTGAGGGCAGAGGAAAGATCTAGGGTCTAATAGACCCCAATTTTTTCAAAAAAAGAGTACCTGTCACTGCCTATTGCTATCATAGGGGATATTTACATTCCCTGAGATAACAATAAAAATCATAACAAAGAAAAAAAATTGAAGGAACAGTTTAAAAAGAAAATAAAAAAGCTAAATAAATAAAAAAAAAAACAAAAAAAAAAAAAAGCACCCCTGCCCCCCCTTCTCTTGCGCAAAGGCGTACACAAGCGTTGGTCTGGCGTCATATGTAAACAGCAATTGCACCATGCATGTGAGGTATCACCGCGAAGGTCAGATCGAGGGCAGTAATTTTAGCAGTAGACCTCCTCCGTGAATCTAATGTGGTATCATGTAAAGGCTTTTAAAGGCTTTTAAAAATGTATGTAGTTTGTCGCCACTGCGTGTTTGTGCGCAATTTTAAAGCATGTCGTGTTTGGTATCCATGTACTCGGCCTAAGATCATATTTTTTATTTCATCAAAAATTTGAGCAATATAGTGTGTTTTAGTGCATTAAAATAAAAAAAAAAGTGTATTTTTTCCACAAAAAATGCGTTTGAAAAATCGCTGCGCAAATACTGTGTGGAAAAAAAAAATGCAACACCCACCATTTTAATCTGTAGGGCCTTTGCTTTAACATTATATATAGTGTTTGGGGGTTCAACGTAATTTTCTTGCAAAAAAAAAATATGTTTTCATGTAAACAAAAAGTGTCAGAAAGGGCTTTGTCTACAAGTGGTTAGAAGAGTGGGTGACGTGTGACATAGGCTTCTAAATGTTGTGCATAAAATGCCAGGACAGTTCAAACCCCCCCCCCAAATGACCCCATTTTGGAAAGTAGACACCCCAAGCTATTTGATGAGAGCAATGTTGAGCCCATTAAATATTTTTTTTTTTTGTCCCAAGAGATTGAATAATGAAAAAAAAAAATATATATATATATTTTTTTTACAAAAAGTTGTCACTAAATGATATATTGCTCAAACATGTCATGGGCATATGTAGAAATACACCCCAAAATACATTCTGTTGCTTCTCCTGAGTACGGGGATACCACATGTGTGGGACTTTTTGGGAGCCTAGCTGCGTACGGAACCCCAAAAACCAATCACCGCCTTCAGGCTTTCTAAGGGTGTAATTTTTTTATTTCACTTCTCACTGCCAATCACAGTTTCGGAGGCCATGGAATGCCCAGATGGCATAAAACCCCCCAAAATGACCCCATTTTGGAAAGTAGACACCCCAAGCTATTTGCTGAGAGGTAGTGTGAGTATTTTGCAGTTCTCGCTTTTTGTCACAAAGTTTTGAAAATTGAAAAAAAAAAAAAAAAATTTTTTTTTTCTTTCTTTACTTTCTTCATTTTCAAAAACAAATGAGAGCTGTAAAATACTCACCATGCCTCTCAACAAATAGCTTGGGGTGTCTACTTTCCAAAATGGGGTCATTTGGGGGGGTTTTGTGCTATTTTGGCATTTTATGGCCTTCGAAACTGTGATAGGTAGTGAGGAGTGAAATCAAAAATTTGCACCCTTAGAAATCCTGAAGGCGGTGCTTGGGTTTCGGGGCCCCGTACGCGGCTAGGCTCCCAAAAAGTCCCACACATGTGGTATCCCCATACTCAGGAGAAGCAGCAAAATGTATTTTGGGGTGCAATTCCACATATAACTATGGCATGTGTGAGCAATATATCATTTAGTGACAACTTTTTGAAAAAAAAAAAAATCTTTTTTATTTTTGTCTTTATTCAATCACTTGGGACTAAAAAAAAAAAAATATTCAATGGGCTCAACATGCCTCTCAGCAAATAGCTTGGGGTGTCTACTTTCCAAAATGGGGTCATTTGGGGGGGTTTTGTACTTCTCTGCCATTTTAGCACCTCAAGAAATGAAATAGGCAGTCATAAATTAAAAGCGGTGTAAATTCCAGAAAATGTACTCTAGTTTGTAGACGCTATAACTTTTGCGCAAACCAATAAATATACGCTTATTGGCATTTTTTTTACTAAAGACATGTGGCTGAATACATTTTGGCCCAAATGTTTGACTAAAATTGAGTTTATTAGATTTTTTTTTTTATAACAAAAAGTAGAAAATCTCTTTTTTTTTTTTCAAAATTTTCGCTCTTTTTCCGTTTATATCGCAAAAAAATAAAAATCACAGAGGCAATCAAATACCATCAAAAGAAAGCTCTATTTGTGGGAAGAAAAGGACGCAAATTTCGTTTGGTTACAAAATTGCATGACCGCGCAATTACCAGTTAAAGTAGTGCAGTGCGAAATTGGAAAAAAGACCTCTGGTCCTTTGGCTGCCAAATGGTCCGGGGCTGAAGTGGTTCAAAAACAAACAAAAACATGTGGGACATTGGGGCAACAAATAACACAAAATAATAAACAAAATGTCCGGACGCCAGGGGAATTAGTGTCAGCCGTGCTCACTCAAATGCAAAATATATAGCAAGAGCTTTAGGTAAGGAGAGCTGAGGTTATAGCAATCATAAATACGGTCTTCAGGGTTAGATTGCAGAGTGTAGCCAATTCTGTAGAATAGAAATGAGGCCTTGATAGAAATGAGGACTATAAGTTCCACATAGGGAACAATGGTTTCCTGGGAGGACTTTAACTTCATGCAAGCCTTTTAAGAATTGCATCACTAAAGGGTTAAGGACCCCTTAAACCCTTGTAAGTGCAGACAAGGCTGAACTTTAAAACATATTTGAACCTAGGCCCCTGTTCAGCCCCAGTTGTAAGAACTGTAGAACCTTGGCTGGTTTAGGTGATAAAGGACTCCAGGCTTCTGCTGTGTGATATCTGCATAATTTTCCCATATTCTTTGGTAAGTCTTATTCATGAAGACCTGTGCCTCATAAGCTGAACATCCCATGACCTTGAGCAGCCTGCTCTTTGAAATGGGTCCCCCAACCTTTCTAGCTGGGGTCTGAAAAACAATTGGTCAGTTACGAAGAACCAAGGATACTCCGGCACTGTTCTGCTGGAAGAGACTTCACTCCCAAAGCACCTTTGACTTTATCGGAAGACGGATATTCCCTTGTGGAAGTTCTACTGAATTTTTCCTGTCGCTATTGCAGACAGTAAGACCTTTGTGAATGCCCTGGGAGCAGTGGCGGCCCGTCCATAGGGGGCGCCCGGGCGCCGCCCCCCCCCCCCCCCCCCCCTTGCAGTTCAAAAAAAATAAAAAAAAATAAAAAAAAAAGTTCAAAAAAAAAAAAAAAATGTATTTAAACATGTCCCTTTAAGGGCGCCATGTCCCTTTAAGGGCGCACAGTGCAGTATGCACCGCTCTATCACCAATAGATAGATTCATGCATTGCATGAATCTATCTATTGGTCACCTCTGCCGCCCCCTATTCAGGTGTCCGGCCCCTGATCGGGCGCCGGGCATCTGAATTACAGTGGGGGGGGGTGTTGCTGGAAGCGCCCCTATTAGAGCTGTAAGCTCTAATAGGGGACCCTATTAGAGCGGTGTGCTCTAATAGGCTTCCCTAAGTGTAAACAGCGGGCGCACGGCCGTGCGTTCGCTGATTACACAGTATTGTGTTAGTGAAGCGAATACATCGCTTCCCTAACACAGACCCGCCTCTCAGCCAATCAGGTTGCCAGGTCTGTTACCTGTCACCTGATTGGCTGAAGTCACAGGCGCTGTGATTGGACGCTAGGCGTCCAATCACCTAGCGTCCAATCACAGCAGAAGAAGACAGGAGGAGCGCGGGAGAAGACATCCGACGGAGACGCCGCTCGTCGCCTGACGCCGTCACCAGCTGCACACCGGGACAAGGTAAGTGCAGAGGGCAGGCAGGGGGCACAGTGGCAGCACTTAAGGGGCACAGTGGCAGAACTTGGGGCACAATGGAAGCACTTAAGGGGCACAATGGCAGCACTTAAGGGGCACAATAGCAGCACTTAAGGGGCACAATGGCAGCACTTAAGGGGCACAGTGGCAGAACTTAAGGGGCACAATGGCAGCACTTAAGGGGCACAATGGCAGCACTTAAGGGGCACAATGGCAGCACTTAAGGGGCACAATGGCAGAACTTGGGGCACAATGGCAGAACTTGTGGCAGAACTTGGGGCACAATGGCAGCACTTAAGGGGCACAATGGCAGCACTTAAGGGGCACAATGGCAGCACTTAAGGGGCACAATGGCAGCACTTAAGGGGCACAATGGCAGAACTTGGGGCACAATGGCAGCACTTAAGGGGCACAGTGGCAGCACTTAAGGGGCACAATGGCAGCACTTAAGGGGCACAATGGCAGCACTTAAGGGGCACAATGGCAGCACTTAAGGGGCACAGTGGCAGAACTTGGGGCACAGTGGCAGAACTTGGGGCACAGTGGCAGAACTTGGGGCACAGTGGCAGCGTTTTGATGGGCACAGTGGCAGCGTTTGATGGGCACAGTGGCAGCGTTTAATGGGCACAGTGGCAGCGTTTGATGGCACAGTGAGGCTGTTTGTTTGCGCCCCCCCAAAAATTTTGAGCACCAGCCGCCACTGCCTGGGAGAGATGTACAGATCGAAGGGGAGGCACTGAAATTGGTGTATGAATTGGGTCAAGTAGGTGTCTGATAAACCTACAGAGCATCCAGACTCCCAGATTTACCAATAATAGAATTGATTGGAGGTTTTCTATCTTGTACAACTCCAACTTTCTGTGCTTGTTACGTTTTTTTTTTTTGTTCTTCAACTTTAGCACTGGGCACAGATTACCTGATTGTTTTTTGTTTTTTTTCTAGGAACAGAGGTGAACCAAATCCTCATCTCCTCTGGGCAACTGGAACCTTCATGATTGATATTTTTTTTTATTTAATCCGGCTACAAACTGGACCAGAATTTTTTACTTTTCCATTAACTCTGGTAGCCTGGCTGACTGGAAGAGATTGAAAAGGTGGACATCCCCCCTATCAATGTTATATGACCATTATGCTCATTGAATTACGCCCTGTGTGGGTGAACGTTTGTCATGAAGTTATACTTTTTCAATAAAAATGATTGTACCAGAAAGGTGGACATCCTTTAAACTTCCACCAATGTCATGCCAATATAGCTGATATGGCCCACTGATCCTGAATATTTTCTATCCAGGTGTGTGCGCAAATTTTCACACAGGCATCCCCTGGATGATTGCACCCTTAAAAAGGACGTCCACTGTTCTCCCAAGACAGGTGCCATAGATTTTTAAGGCTTCAATAATAAAGATTGGGTTTTAAAGGAACGGTCCGTAGGATTTTGCCTCCTTGTATCTACTTGGGAGTTGCTGCCTGTATGCTGGGCCTTTCTGAATTTTCAGCCATAATGCCCCTCTTGCCGTGACCGCGGGGAAAACCGCTCTTAAAAAACATCAATTGACGTCTACTGACACACTCGCTACAGAGTCACCAATTTCAGCTCTTACAAAGCGGTTACCACCTAGTCTCTTCACTTCTTCCAGAAGGGCTTCTTTAAAGGGTTACTCAGCTTTTTTTTCAATCTGCAAGGCTGTAATTTTCTGTAAAATGCAATGCAATATGACTATCTGGAGGTGTTCTACAGAACACCCCCTTGAAACATAATTTCCTGCTTGTATGACTGGCTCACTGATTTTCCCTGAAGTCTGTACCAAGATACAAGTCAGATTTTTGGCATCCACTGTAACAAAAATTTAATTTTTGGTAAGATCCCAATAGGAAATCACGTCTAAAGGGATGCAGACCCTGCCACTTTCCTCCGAGTCCTGCAGGTACAGCAGCTGTTGATAATTATGAAACCACTCCCATTAGACTCACTCAGCACATGGGCTGGTTATTGCTGGTCTTCCAGGACCTGCAGATGCTACAGTATGTAGGAGCACTTCAAATCTAGATCTAATTTTCAGACTAGAGCCTCTTCGAATGTGACAGCAAGGTGACATGTCTTGCCAGCTACATTAATGATGCATTCACCATCAGGGGAGACTGCAGCAGGTTGACCTTTAGCTTTTTCAGGATGTACAGTTTTGACATCCTGTTTATACAGGCATTTTTCTATGACCCCTTCCATTCTTCCTGGATTAACTCCTCCAGTTCAGTGAAGGGAATGAGTAGTTTCTAACCTTGTAGAGAGTTTCCTCCACTTCGCCCCATGCAATTGTGTCCTTAACTGCCTTTGCAAAAAGGCTCTATTGGGCAATCTTCAAAGCTTGTGGCCCCTTTAACGCTTTCTTCCCATGGCAAGCTTTCCAATTTGAAAACCACCTACTGGCTCTGGTTGGAAGTGCTAGGCAATTTAGCCACCGACTGGGGAGTACAGGCTTCATGTATCAACTCCTTGGCCAATTCTTTAATCATGGCGGCTACTTTCCAGACATCACCTTCTTTGCTCCAAGCAGACTTGACATGCTAGCTTGTCAAGCAATGACTTTCCACCACAAATGCAGAAACCATTAGGGCTGGTAACCTGTGGTGTTTGTAAACAGGGTGCAATAATAATGAGAGGTGAGATGATGACATTGATCAATGTTGCCTGGATGTCTGCGCCTGAATGGTGACTTTTCTGGCTTTTAGAAGGCTCCCTCCATTTTGAGGTCCTTGCATGGCTGTATCCTGCGTATTCCAGGCAGATTTGATATACTAGCTTGGCAGGCAATGACTTTGCACGACAAATGCAGTAACTATTAGGACTGGTAACCTGTGATGTTTGTAAACAGGGAGCAATGATAATGAGGGGTGAGATGATGACCTTAATCAACATTGCCTGGATGTCTGTTCATAGATGATGACCTGTCTTGACCTTAAGACGGCTCCCTCCATTTGTGGTCCTTACAGGACTATAGATATTGGCTCTCTTTTTCTCAATCTTCACTACTTACCTAATCCCTTTACCATAAAAGCAATGGGTGGTCTGATTGGGCAGCGTTCCCCATAGAAACAGAGCAGCAGACTGAAATGAAAAACAGCATAAGGTTAAATCTCCACTATTGCGACCTGAAAGTCGCATGATTTTTGCCGCAAAAAACAATGCGACTTGAAGCAATGCATGTGTATTCTTGAGGTCTATGGACCTCAAGTCGCATCAAAGTGAGACCAAAGCAGTGCAGGGACTACCTTCAACTGGAAATTGGAAATCATGGGGGTACGACTTGTAATGCGACTTTGCAGTCCCAAGTCGCACTAGTGGAAACTGAGCCCAATACAGTGATCCCAGAGCAAGCATTGAAAAGGAGATAGAACGAGCCCAGGTGAATGCCATAAGGAGCACAATGATCCCAGAGAAACACTGAGCAAGAGATAGGAAAAGCTCAGGTGAATGCCATAAAAAGGGAAAACATAGCTGCAAATAATGACCACATAAGCATCCAGCATGCATGAGTAGAGAGCTCCACCATTTGTTGCCCAAAAATGCCATAAAACCATTTTGCCATTAGTGATGATATCAGTGCCTGAGCATGCTCAGATCGCCATCCTGGAAAGCTCTAGCCAGGAAACTGGTCACTGAGGCCTCATCACTTCCTGCCTTTAATGCTCAGAGTGTACTTGCACTGCTGCCACCATCTTGGAAATGGCGATCACTCATAAAACAGAAAAGAAGTAAAAAGCACACAGAAAGCAAAGGGAAACACTGTCACTTAGGTCAAAGCTTGTTTAAAACTTTCTTTTACAGGCCTGCACCACCAGAATGGGGCTCCAACCATATAGCTCATTTAGAGACTGTAGAGGAAGGACTTACACCCAGGAGAGGCTGAAATATAACCCCCAGGCCACCAGAATGGGGCTCCAACCATATAGCTCATTTAGAGACTGTAGAGGAAGGACTTTCACCCAGATCAGGCTGAACCTGGCTGGGGCGACAGACGGTAAGGGATACCTTGCGACTCCAGTGAGGAAAAAAGGAGAATGCTGTGAGCCGGGTCTGTCTTTGATTTATAGTTAACCAGTCCTATCAGGTTGTGGGGGCGAAGCCACAACCCATTGTCCAATTAAAAAAAAAAAAAAATGATGCGATATTTACCGCAAACTTAAAAATGCGTCAGTAAATATCATTAAAAAAATGCGGTAATATCATCAAAAAAATTTAAGTCAGCATCTACACATACTGTAGCTGCTGACGTTTAATATTAGGACGCTCACCTGTCCTGGAATCCAGCGATTTCAGTACTCCATCGACTCTCGGCTGCTCCTGCCGCCATTGCGGCTTTACAGCCGGTCGGTTCTCTACTGCGCATGGGCGTAGCGCACTGTGCTTTGTGAATGGCCTGGCGGCAGGGGAAGGAAGGGGGGGGCAAATTTACCTGTCCTGGAATTCAGCAATGTCAGCACCCCAGCTGATATTTCCATCAGCTCTCGGTGCTGCCACCACCATTCATAGTAGGGAAACCTGGCAGTGAAGGGGGTGGAATTGTGGTCCTAGATAAGGCTGACTATGTGGCAGAAATGAACAATATCTTATCGGATGGAGCCACCTATGTCACTTTAGACAACAATCCCACTGTTAAATACAAAAAGAATTGCAAACAATTATTAGTAATGCTTATGATGTTGGGATTCTGAACAAAAAGGAAAAATCATATCTTATCCCATCGGCCCCACGTATACCTAAAACTCCTGAGAGGACTGTTTAACCACTTCCCGACCGGCCACTGCATATATACGTCAGCAGAATGGCACGGGCAGGCAGAATCACGTACCTGTACGTGATCGTGCATGTGCCTGCCCGTGGTCGCGCTGCGCGCCGCTAGCGGCGCGCTCGCGACCCGGTCGGGAGCTCCGTGACCCCGGCCGCGGGACCAGCGGACCCGATCGCCGCTGGTATCCCGCGATCGGGTTACGGAGCTGAAGAACGGGGAGAGGTCTATGTAAACAAACATCTCCCCGCGCTTCCTACACTGACTGTCAGTGATCGGCGGTTCCCTGTCATCGGGAACGCCGATCAATGACGTCAGACGTACAGCCACGCCCCCCTACTGTAAAAAAAAACACAACACGTCACACTGACTCCTCCCCGCCCCCTAGTGGTTAACCCCCTAACTACAACTGTCATTGCTGTATAAATGACAAATGTCCCAAAAATGTGTCAAAAATGTCCGATGTGTCCGCCAAAATGTCGCAGTCACAATAAAAATCGCTGATCGCCGCCATTACTAATAAAAAAAAAAATATTAATAAAAATGCTATAAAACTATCCCCTATTTTGTAAACGCTATAACTTTTGCGCAAACTAATCAATAATCGCTAATTGCGATTTTTTTTACCAAAAATATGTAGAAGAATACGTATCGGCCTAAACTGAGGAAAAAAAAATGTTTTTTTATATATTTTTTGGGGATATTTATTATAGCAAAAAGTAAAAAATATTGCATTTTTTTCAAAATTGTCGCTCTATTTTTGTTTATAGCGCAAAAAATAAAAACCGCAGGGGCGATCAAATACCACCAAAAGAAAGCTCTATTTGTGGGAAAAAAAGGACGCCAATTTTGTTTTGGAGCCACGTCGCACGACCGCGCAATTGTTAGTTAAAGCGACGCAGTGCCGAATTGCAAAAAGGGGCCTGGTCCTTTAGCTGCAAATTGGTCCGGGGCTGAAGTGGTTAAATATCTGGATATCTCGGACAGAAAAACTGTCATCTGTGCCACGATAGGTAGCTGCCTAGACTACTGCAACTCTTTATTTGGGATTGCCAAAGATGCTAGTGCAGAAGCTTCAACTTATTCAAAATGCTGCGGCTAGGCTGCTCATGAATGTCCCATTGAGGGATCATATTACCCCTGTCCTCTGCACCTTGCATTGGCTGCCGGTCCACTATCGCACCTTATTTAAGATAGGATGTTATGTTTAAGATTAAGAGAGGCCTGGCCCCAAGCTATATCTGCTCTCGTTTTCAGAAACAAGCTCTTGTCAGATCACTCAGATCTACCGGCAGAGATCTCCTCTACATCTCCGTGCCCAAGAAGATCCAGCGTGGTTGTCAGGCCTTCTCCCACCAAGGTGCCGTACTACGGAATAGCCTCCCTGTTGAGCTCCAGGAGGCCCCCCCTATTCCGGGCTTCCGCAGGTTACTGAAGACTTGGCTTTTTACGCAGGCGTTTCCTGCGTAGTCTCTCTTTTCTACCCTTCTGCAGCTCTGTGTTGCTTCTGGTCCCTGGGCCCTCTCTTTCCAGGATCTTTGCTATGCGCGTCGGGATAAGATCGCGCTATATTAAGATTCCCCTCAACCTAACTCATACATTTCCTCCAGAAGGTACATAAAAACCCTATAAAGCCCCCTGGATGCCCTATCATCAGTGGCATTGATTCCCTTACCTCAAGGTTTGGGAAATATGTGGATGAATTTTTGCAGCCACTTGTGTCCAAGATGCCATCATATTTGAAGGACACTACCCATACCTTGAATTTGTTACAAGACATCTCGTGGAAGGAGAATTACCATATTTATCAGCGTATAACACGCACTTTTTCCCCTTAAAATCAGCCGATTGTGAGCCTGTGGGCGGCTTTCAGCCGTTCTCGGCGGCTTTCGTCCGCCATCGGCCATTGTCGTCGGCTTTCGGAAGCTCTTGGCCATTCTTGGAGGCCGAGTGCGGCCGAAAGCCGCCAAGAATGGCCGAGGGCGGTCGAAAACCGCCGAGAATGGCCAAAAGCCACAGAGAAAGGCCGAAGGCGGCTCTGTATCTCGGCGGCGCCATTTTTAAATGGCAAAGCTCAAAAAGACCCTGACAAGGCTGCATGACAAGGCTACATGACAAGGCTGCAAATGACACTGACAAGGCTGCAGATGGACACTGATAAGGCTGCATTGATGGGCATTTAAATGTTTTTTCCTTAAAATTCCCACCTAAACTTGGGGTGCGTGTTATACGCCGGCGCGTGTTATACGCCGATAAATACAGTACATTATAGCCACTGCTGATGTTGATGTGATGCCATGAGCACTTAAAGAGGAGGTCCACCCAAAAAAAAAAAAAAATAATTAAAAGCCAGCAGCTACAAATACTGCAGCTGCTGACTTTTAATAAATGGACACTTACCTGTCCAGGGTGCCCGCGATGTCAGCAGCCAAAGCTGAGCAATCGATCAACTCTCGGCTGCCCTCGCCGACATCCTAGATGAGGGAATCGTTGCGTCCTCACTTCCCGGTTCCCTACTGCGCATGCGCGAGTTGCACTCTGCGTCCTCACTGGTCCCCGCTGTGTTCTGGGTCCTGTGTGTTTCCCAGAACACAGTGGGGGGTAATGCGAAGGGGCGTGATTATACGTGTATTATACAGGTATCTGCACCCCCCACCCCTTTGAAAGGTGCAAAATGTGACACCGGAGGGGGGGAGGGTTCTGAAAAGCGGAGGTTCACTTTTTGTGTGAACCTTCGCTTTAAGAAGAGTATTCTTTATTCACAAGGACTTTTTTACTCTGATTATATTTGATCTATATATGTTTCACATTTTTTCACAAATCTGGTTATATTACATATATGTTGAGTATTGATTCAAGTTTGTACTCAATATTTGGTCATTTATTTTTAGCACAGCTCAGTATATTGTGACTTTGGTATCATTGTGTTAAATATCTCACGGTAGAGTTGCTGCTTCATACGCATGAAATATTTAACATTTAATTTTGGTTTATACACGATCGCAGTTTCTTTTTGGCAACACACCTCCTGTATTAGAGTGCCCCCAATCTGGATGAAGGAGCACAGCAGGCACAACAGACAGCAGCGGTGTCAGTCTGGGGGGAGGGGAATGTTAGATGTACTAACAGATCTAGATACACTAACAAACTGAAGCCAAACTCCAGCTTACACTGCAGGAACACAAGCAGTTACAGCAACAGTTTTTTGTTTTCCTTTTGGGATAAAGGTTTTACATAAATAAATAAAAGATAATCATTGTAAGCCCCTCTGATTCTCCCATCTGAGCTGTGGATATCTGCAGCTCCTCCAGGGTTACCATGGGCCTCTTGGCTGCATTCTTTGATTAATGCTCTCCTTGCCCGGCCTCTCAGTTAGGTGGACGGCCATGTCTTGGTACTCTTTCCATTTTCAGATGATAGATTGAACAGTGCTCTGTGAGATGTTCAAAGCTTGGAATATTTTTTTTTTATAACCTAACCCTGCTTTAACCTTCTCCACAACGTTATCCCTGACCTGTCTGGTGTGTTCCTTGGCCTTTATGATGCTGTTTGTTCACTAAGTTTCTCTAACATAGAGCTATATTTATACTGAGATTAAATTACACACAGGTGGACTCTATTTAATAATTAGGCGACTTCTAAAGGCAATTGGTTCCACAAGGTTTTAGTTAGGGGTATCAGAGTAAAGGGGGCTGAATACAAATGCACGCCACACTTTTCCCATATTTATTTGTAAAAAGTTTGGAAAACCATTTATAATTTTCCTTCCACTTCACAATTATGTGCCACTTTGTGTTGGTCTATCACATAAAATCCCAATAAAATACATTTAAGTTTTTGGTTGTAACATGACAAAATGTGGCAATTTTCAAGGGGTATGAATACTTTTTCAAGGCACTGTAATATACTAAATGTACGCTTTTGGGTTTAATAACACTTTAATGATAGGATCAGATAACCCAGCACCCAGGCATGAAGGTCATTGTGTGTCTGGTTGTCACCAAAGTGCACCCATGCCGTAAACATGCAGGCACATAGCTCTACAGTAATTGCCACAGAGGAGTGCAGCTTATTGGCCGGCATCCAGGGATTGTGCCGCAGTTTTACACACAGGGTGTCTCACATTGGCCTCGGTCTTGGATGTTGCTGTCCTGTTTGTTTTTGCCTGATGAACTTGCAACATTTCCTTCCCAATTCCCCACGCAGCTTGAGTGGCTGAAGTGAAGTCACACCAGTGCTGGGAAATTAAGACTTAAATAAATGCCTGCTTAACACTTTCACTGCTTCCCCGATCTGTGTACTAACAGCTTGCAGGCCCTGGCAGTTTAAGAATGCTTGCCATCTTCACCACAAAGATGTGATTGTTGAACGCCATTAAGTATAAGCATCCCCTCTATCCCAATTTTCCTGACGCATCATGGCAGCACAGTTGTGACTAGGGTTGCCACTTTATCTTCAAGCCAAACCCGAACACTTTAGCAGTGCACAGTCAATTTATTTTTTTGATATACACTATAGCAGGGTTCTCCAAACTTTCTAAACAAAGGGAAGGTTTACTGTCCTTCAGACTTCAGGGGGGCCAGACTGTGGCCATTGGGAGTAGAAAATGTTAGTGGGAAAAAATAATGCTCTATTGTTTGTTTCAATGGGAGTAATTGCGCCCCATCATTGGTCTCAGTGGGAGGAATTGTGCCCCATCATTGGTCTCAGTGGGAGGGATTGTGCCCCATCATTGGTCTCAGTGGGAGGAATTGTGCCCCTTCATTGGTCTCAGTGGGAGGAATTGTGCCCCATCATTGGTCTCAGTGGGAGGAACTGTGCCCCATTATTGGTCTCAGTGGGAGGAATTGTAGCCCATCATTGGTCTCAGTGGGAGGAATTGTGCCCCATTATTGGTCTCAGTGGGAGGAATTGTGCCCCATCATTGGCCTCAGTGGGAGGAATTGTGCCCCTTCATTGATATTAGTTGGAGGAATTGTGCCCCTTCATTGGTATCAGTTGGAGGAATTGTGCCCCTTCATTGGTATCAGTTGGAGGAATTGCGCCCCTTCATTGATGTTATTGGCCCTCATTGCTGGTGCCATTGAGAGAAATTGTGCCCCATTTTTACTGTCATTTGGAAGATTTGTGCCCCATCATTAGTGTCAGTGGGGGCAATCATGCTCCATTGTTGGTATCAGTGGATGAAATAGTGCCCCAAGGGCTGGATAAAAGCAAGCAAAGGGCTTCAGTTTGGAGACCACTGCACTATAGGATTGTAACAGACCTGGGACACCTTTGGGCACTCCAAAGAGAATAGTATTGCGGCATGCATGGTGCCCCCTCTCCTTCCTGTCAGGCCCTATTCCGAGCCACATTCCTGGCTGAATAATGTGTCCGGGTTTCAGGTGGACTGAAACCCTGACACATGGTTCCAAACCCGGACTGTCCGGGTGAATCCTGGACAGGTGGCAACCCTAGTTGTGACTCCACCCCCACAACCTGACAAGATTGGTTAACTATAAACTTGAAAGAGAGACACCCCGCTTCATTCTCTTTTTTATCCTCACCTGACAAGATTGGATGGATATCGCACCTCTTACCGCATTCGCCCCACCAGGTTAAGCCTCTGCTGTATGGAAGTCTCTCTTGTACAGTCTCTAAAGCAGCTTTTATGGAGAGAACCCCAATCTGGTGGTCTCGGGGGCGCATCTTTCTTGCATTTACAAGCTTTAAAGAAGCTTATATACTTGCAGTGGCCTCCTACCTTTTTTCCAGCACAAAGATTTTATCAACGTCCCTTTTTCCTGTTCCCCCGGGTCATTCTGTGCCCTGTAGTCCCTTGGGCAGCAGAGATCTTTCCAACATGGCGGCCGTGTCCTCAGCTGCGCTTTGCGCATGTGCCGGAGGAAGTGAGGTAGCCAGGCAGATCTTTCTGCCCTTTTCCAAGATGTTGCGGGTGCCGGTGGACCGCTTCTGCGCATGTGCGATGACGTCGCTTCTGCCACGGTGGCGGCGCCGGATTTAAAAACCCCTATATTCCTGTCGGTGTAACACTGGCTGGTTTATGGACACTGCTGCTTCCCAGGAGTCTGGCGTTGTACTGCTATTTAGTCTCAGGTATCCCCCTCCTCCCTGTTCCTTCCTGTTTTTTGTACTTATTCTCTTTTCTGCATCTAATTCTTTGGCATTCCTTTCCATACTACATTATTTTCAGGTGCTATTCCCTGTTCACTGCTCATGGAGGCCACTGCCCAAGCAAACCACCCTCAGCATGTAAGGTAAGACGTGTCCTCCTTTTATTGGTAAGTATTGAAGAGAGAAAAAAGAGACCATGACCACTAACACTGCGATTTTTGGCAGCCCTACCAGGTCAAGATCAGCAAATTTCAAGACATCAAGGTCGCTCAAGCCATGCCTCAAGCCATAGAAGATCTAGGAGAAGCAGATCAAGGTCCTCTACATGTCATCGCCACTCACGTCACAACCGCTCACGTCACAGCCACTCACGTCATAGGAGGTCACCGTCATCCCATCGCAACAGGAGCTATCACACCCACCCTGCAACAAATGCTTGCTGGATGTGCGGCGCTCCAGCTTTGCCAGAGAAATTAGCCTGTCGTGCATGCTTCAATGAAGCAACCAAGGAGAAAGAGTCAGACGCAAGGGAGGTAACAGACCTCATCAGGGAGTCTGTGTAAGAGTCTATCTTCGAGACATAAACCCCTGAGGCGGATAGGGCAGGTCCAAGCACGTCATCTGCAACTCCTTTTCCTTACGCAGAACCGGAGTCATCTTCAGAAAATGAAGATCCGTAAATGTCGTCAGGTTTCGACCTTACCTCGGTCCAACCTTTTACAAGATCAGTGAAAGAGGCCATAGGGTGGGAAGAAACAAAAGAAGTTCCCTGCAAAGTCCAAAAATATTTCCCCAATTTGAAGAAGGAACCAGAGTCCTTTCTTTTCATAGAGGAATTGAAAGACCTCATTAAGGATGAGTGGGAGAGATCAGATATAAGGTCCAAACTTAACAACAGACTAGTAAACTGTATCCTTTAAAGGAGCCTAATGTAAATCCCCTGATTCACGCACCTGTTGTCGATGCCTCTTTAATGCGACTCGCGAGACACGCCACCTTACCAATCGAGGATGCAGTAACCTTCCATGACGTGCTGGACCGAAAAGTTGATTTAGATCTCAAGAAAGATTACTCTACAGCAGGTGGTGCCTGTAGGCCAGCAGTTGCTACAGCGGCGGTTGGCAGGACAGTTTCTGGATGGTCTGCCAATATAGAGAAGTCTCAACGCAAAGGGGCCGACCCGGAGAATATAATTAGCTTCCTTCAGGAACTGAAGCTGGCAGGCGATTTTGTCGCAGAAGCCTTAGTAGATGTCATCAGATCTGAAGCTAGAGCAATGTTGCCATCGGTCATGGCAAGGAGAGCCTTATGGCTTAAACCGTGGGTGGCAGACGCAGCATCAAAAAGAAATTGGTGCAAAATTCCATTTGATGTGTTAACCTTTTTGGATTAAAATTGGATTCAGCAATTTCAAAAGGGAGGGAAATCAGGACTAATCCCTTTCGACAGGAGACCAAAACCACAGAAGGGTCCTTCCTATAGGCGTAACCTTCCAGAAAGGTACAGAGAGGCAAAGACATATAGGCCGGGAAGAGAGTTTAACCACTTAAGCCCCGGAAGATTTTACCCCCTTCCTGACCAGAGCAATTTGGCACTGCGTTGCTTTAACTGACAATTGCGTGGTCGTTCAATGCTGTGCCCAAACAAAATTTGCGTCCTTTTTTCCACAAATAGAGCTTACGTTTGGTGGTATTTGTTCACCACTGCAGTTTTTATTTATTACGCTATAAACAAAAAAAGAGCGCCAATTTTGAAAAAAAAAATATATATTTTTTACTTTTTGCTATAATAAATATCCTCAAATTTTGGTTTAAAATTGTTTTACTTTCACAAAAACTATATTTTTATATCACATAGGGGTTAAAAAGTCCAGCAGTAGGAGGAACAACCCCTAAGGGGTCCTCTATCTACATCCTCCTGCCTACATTTTTCCCCCCTTTAAATATTGCACGCCCCCGTGCCATGACTACGATCCATAGGACACCTACACGCACAAAGGCATAGTGCAAACATACTTAAAGTGGTGTTTCCACCAAAAATAATTGGAAAAAATTATTTTTTAACTCACCTCTAAGTCTGCCTCCTTCAGTGTCTGGGCACTAACATCACTTCCCCTCAGCGCAGTCAGTCATCTGGGACACGTGACAGGTCCCAGATGACTGTGCGGCGTATCACGGCGCGCAGCGCTGCTTGCGCATGCGCTGCTTGCGCATGCGCAGTGGGTGCCCCACAGCCAGGTGCCCACAGTAAGAATGCCAGCGCCATCGAGCGGAGCGGGGGAAGGGGGGGGTCGATCCCCCGCATCGCTGGACCCTGGGACAGGTAAATGTCCGATTATTAAAAGTCAGCAGCTGCAGTATTTGTAGCTGCTGACTTTTAAAAAGATTTTTTAAGGGGCACCCCACTTTAAGAGATAAGGCACAGACTGAACAATTGGTGAATCTGGAGGAAAAAACACACAAACTTGTTGTACAATCCTGAATGTTCCTTATCGATGATATCCAAAATCTTTGCAGATAAGTATGGGAACTCCATTTCATATTCCATCCTCACATAGGTAACAGGAAACTTCTGCAGATGGGCCATTCTGGTTAATCTCCAGTTATTGGGTTCCCGGGTGGCAGGAACAGGTAACTATCCCAAGAAAGAGGAATCGGCGGACCATAGTCCAAGTGTTAGGTGTCATCTGCATAGCAGGGCACAGGGGTTATGCTTTGTACACACGGTCGGACATTCCAACCACAAAATTTTTTCTGAGCATGCATGGCACTTTGTGCGTCGGAATTCTCTACACACAATCAGAAAAAGTGTGATCGGATTTTGTTGTCGGGAAAAAATTAGATCCTGCTCTCAAATTTTGGAAGAAGGCCGCTAGTGCCCACACACGATCGGATTTTCTGACAACAAAATCCGATCAGACTTTCTCCATCGGAATATCCAACCGTGTGTATGGGGCATTAGTCTTACATACCCTAAGGTCTCCAAACTCTGCTCAGAGCGACCTCTATATTGCATAGCTCCCAACTGTCCCTGATTTCGAGGGACTGTCCCTGATTTGGAACAAAGTCCCTCTTTCCTCCTCATTTGTCCCTCATTTTGGTCTGATCTATATAGGTGTATGTAAATGCACTATTTATCTTTCAAAAAGTGTTTCCCAGTACTAAACCTTTCATCCAAATTCTAAAAGCTGCATTTGTAAATTTCAAAAGCCAAAAAGTTGGGAGGTATGATATCGCTCCCCAATTGTAATACAGTCCCTTTCACTGGTTTCACTGGCACCACATTCGCACACCCTGCCACATCACCCTCAGCTCTGCTCAACTCTTCCACAGGTCACAACAGGGCTTCACAACATAAACACTCTTTGAGGCCTCTTTCGGTACTACGGCTTCCTCTCCTGACCAGCCACGACTACAGGGGGTCCCCGACTTACAAACATCCGACTTACAAACGACTCCTACTTACAAACGGAGGGAGACAACAGGAAGTGAGAGGAAATCTACCCCTAGGAAGGGAAATTCACTCCTGTAAGAGTTAACATGGGAAAAAGGTGTCTCCACTGATGCTTTATCACCAGTCCATGTTTCCCTAACAACCCAAAATTTTCAAAATCCAATTTTCATTGGGACAGAAGGTGAGGTGAAATCTTCTGAACAGGGGCACAGACAGCAAAACAAATGTTACAGGGGTGTTAACCCTTCTCTATGTTCTCCAAAAAGCTTTAAAAATAGATTTTTTGGCTGGAGCTACACTTAAAAAATTTACCTGTTCCGACTTACAAACAGATTCAACTTAAGAACAAACCTACAGTCCCTATCTCGTTTGTAACCCGGGGACCCCCTGTACTGCTCATCTCAATCTTCAGCTCTGCTAGGCCAGCCTCAACCCTAATTATTGTATGAGAAGCATCCCAGACAGCACCCGCCTCTCATTGGCTCTCAGTTCACTTAAGGGTTGGGGTACATGTGTCAGGCGGGGGTCTAGCAGACAATACAGTCTCAAGAACTTGGTATGCAATAACTAAGACCGTGTATCTGAGACATCTTGGGCGGCTTCTAGAGTTGGCAGTAACTCAAAAAGCAGGGTCCCGCATACCAAGCACCTGTCCCAAGGCTTAACTTCTTCAGAGACAGTCTGACACAGCCCACAAAGAGGAAGTAGCAAGTCTTCTCCTGACTTTTGGTACAACACTAGCCCTCTCTATAGTGTCACATGTTCTTTTGCAAGATGGCTACTCCACATGGTGCACTCCTCACTTTCCACAAATTTGTAGTCTGACCTTGTCAAACTTACACTTCTTACACGGCAATTAATAATATGGCACCCATCTGGCCGGAAGCCCACCTCCCGTGTGATTTCCTGGCCTGAGGCCCGCCCTTTGAAGTTGCAACTGCCAATCCTGCCAAGCCTAGCCCTCTGGCATAAAATTAGATCACCCTTGGGTGTCTACTTTCCACAAAAGTTTGAGAAACAGTTGTTAGGAACCTTTTGGTATTTTTTTTTTTCTTATATAGTAAAAAATAAAAACCCAGTGTTAATAAATACTGCCAAGAAAACTCAATTGTCTCTAAAAAGTGATCTGAAATTCATTTGGGTACAGTGCTGCATGACCAAGTGGTTTTCATTCAAACTATCTTAGCACTGAAAACTGGCCTGATAATGAAGGGGTGTATACAGGCTGGTACCTAAAGTGCATAAATAGAATAGAAAAAATACAGCGCTTAGAAATTACTACTAGTAGCAGTTCTACTGTGAGATACACAGTGGTATACCAATATTTAAAACAAGAAGAGCTGCACTGACCTTAAACTCAAAATAAAAGCGGATGATGAACACACAATGTGAAATTATTATCCATATTAAACATCTACATCATTTGTGGAGAAAAAGGTGAAAAGTGCGTGTATTACTTTAAACTCCTCCTTGTGACAATGATGATATTAGTGACAAGAAATGTGCCTCCATCAAATAAAACACGTTTACCAGATAGCAAGCATTTGCAGCTTGCTGCTATTGCCCAGCCCAGGCCTTTATCCTCTAAAGAGAAATCAGATATCCACTCTCATAATAAGACAAATTTCACTTGGAGTAAAGCAGAGAGAATGGTCTCAGCCTCTCTTAGGATCCAAATGGGGTCAGCTCTGTATTCCATGAATAAACTCACCAGGATGACCCAGAAAAAAAGAGCCCACATAGTGTCAAACCGACTACACCTTTATTATTATAAGTGGTATTGCACTTAGGTTACTTTCACACTGGGGTGGTGGGTGCGTCAGCGGTAAAGCGCCGCTATTTTTAGCGGCACTTTACTGTCAATTTCGCTGCACTATTCGGCTGCTAGCGGGGTGCTTTTACCCCCTGCTAGCGGCTGAGAAATGGTTAAAACCACCGCAAAGCGCTGCTCCAGCAGCGCTATGCCAGCGGTATAGCCGCACTGCCCATTAATTTCAATGGGCAGGAGTGGTGAAGGAGCGGTATACACACCGCTCCAAAGATGCTGCTAGCAGGACTTTTTTTAAGGTCCTGCTAGCGCACCGCTCCCTCTGGGCTTTCACATTGGAGAGACAGCAGCGGCTCTTTCAGGGGGCTTTGCAGACACTATTTTTAGCGTTATAGCGCCTGCAAAGCGCCCCAGTGGGGTCTTAGAGTTAAGGGCACATATAAAAGCATATGTAAAAAGCCGGCCAGCCAGCCAGACTGACTTCTTCCAACAGTTTTCAATCTATTTCCTGTGACTTACATAACATGATTGCACTATAGAAATGATCAGAAATGACTCCTAGCATTGAAGCCATAGGGGTTGATTTACTAAGGGTAACTAAATTGTTCATTTTGCAATGAAATTTTCCCCAGAGCTTAGTAAATGAATTGAAGCTCTGCTGACTTCTGTCAAAAAAATGCATTTTTTATTTTATTTTCCTTGCACATGATTGAGTACAGTACTCTCTGCAAAGTAAAATTTCACCACATTCACCAAGCCCTGGGGAAAATTGCCTTGCAAATTGAACAGCCTATTTACATTTAGACTTCATGCACACTAGCGTTTTTTTTTAAGCTCCTAGAAGCTGTTATTAGCATTTTATTCTGCTCCTAGAAGCTAAATAGTGTTATCCTACAGTATGTGTATATGTACACTACACTTTTGGAGGGTTTTTCCAGCAGAAAAAAATGCTGAATGCTTCTAAATGCTACTAACTGATTCTAAACGCTACTAAAACGCTCCTAACAGGTTTTTTTTTTTTTTTTCTTCATGTACTGTAAAAATGCTCATAAAATGCTAATGCTACTAAAAGCTTCTAAAAGCTACTAAAAT